>VMDO01013031.1:0-59815 GCA_007922755.1 Pedetes capensis | reverse complement strand
CATGGCACAGTGTCAGGGAGTGTTTCTTTCTGTTGTACATAGGGTCGCTATGAGTCAGACATGACTCAACAGCACCTAACAACAAATAACAAATCACATTTCAATGATTAGAAAGGAAACATTAAAATTAAGGAATTCACTCAATAATTATTTACAAAGTGACTTCTATGTACCAGACCTTGGGAGTGTGACAGAATACGTGGCTATGAATAGGATGCATCCCGTCTCTCAAGAAGAATGAATGGGAAAAGCCCCTCTTGGTATCCCCCACATGCTCAGGATCCTTGTGACTGAAGCCCCTTGTAGGCTTCGGCAATCATCCTTTGCACACATGCGCACACGTACAGACACATACACACACATTCAGAAGCAATGGGCTCGTCTCCTGCCGGCCTGGGATGCAGATGCACAGCAGTACATAGCAATCTGGGTCACGAGCAATGCCCCAGGACTGTACTACTTGCTCAAAGTAGCTTGGACAAGAAACTTCCAGAATCAGTCTTCCAGGTAAGAAGCAATAATAAACTCTAGCGCCACACCCAGAGTCCTCAACAAGAATCCCTCCTCCTCCTGCCTCTCTTCCCAGGGAAGGCACCAGCTCTTCCCCCTGGGCTTTGGGTTTTGTCTGTAGAGCTGAAGAGGCCACGGGTGGGAGAGGAGAGGAGAGGAGAGGAGGGAGAGCCCTTGACCTGCTGGCTCCCGGCTCCCCCACCTACCCCTCCGGAGAGAGGAGAAAGCCAAACAAAAGCCCATTCTCACAGGCAGCCCTTCCAAAAATAACCAAGTTGTAGAGATGCCGAGTCTGGTGTGAATAAGGAAAAAATGCAGAAATCCGAAAGGCAAGGTCCAAAACATATTTCTCCTACTGAGCGCTACAAAAGGAAAGGGTGCAAGAGGTGGAAGAGAAGGGGCCCCAGGGCACCCACACTGATGGAAGGGTGGCCTCCAGGCACCACTAAGATTCCTGGGCAGAATCTGATTGGCAGCGAACCACGAGGTGCTCCGTGACTTTCAAATATGACATCCTTCACCAAGACCTCTGATGTCTGAGTTTTGATTCCTCATCTGTCAGATGGGACTGAAAATCGCCACTGTGCCCATTTCACAGGGGTGGTGAGGGCTCTGTGGGGTGGAGACATGGAGAGTGAAGGGGCTTGGTAAGCTCTGAAGACTAGACACCATAGCCGTGGGCAGTGGGCAGTGTCTCAAGGCCCCTTAGGACATTCATGTTTCGTGAAGAGAAGCACCTGTGTTAGAATTCCTGCTCTGCACACCCTATGTGAACCTGGGAAAATAACTCCACTTCTCTGAGCCTACTTCCACATCTAGAGAATGGGAATGTGGACATGTGCAACTGACTGAAAAGTGTCGATACAGGCTTGAGGAGGCTTTTCTGGTGCACAGATGATATTCAGTAAATGTGAGTCCTGTTATAATGCCTCCTATGAACAAGGAAACGCCCACAGCCTCAACCCTGTGGCATCTGATCCCATCTGATCTCTGAAGCTAAACAGGGTCGGGCCTGGAAAGTACTTAGATGGGAGACTGCCTGGGAACACCAGGTGCTGTAGGCTTGGGAGACAGACCTGGCAACCCACTGCCAAAAAATCAATCTGCCATTGAAAACCCTAGGAACAGCAGAGAAGCACTGACAATAGTGTTTCACCTGTTGAATGTAGGGTCGCTATGAGTAGGATACTGACTCAATGGCATCTAACAACAACAACATAAACAAGGGATTCCACCTACTCCTGCCTGTTAGACTAAGAAGAGGAAAGTAGCAGAGATCTTGGGTTGGCTACATAAAAACCATGCACACATGCCGGGAGCGGTGGTGCACACCTGTAATCTCAGTAACTCGGGAGTCAGAGGCAGGAGGATCGCAAGTTTGAGACCAGAGGCAGTCTGTGTAGCTTAGTGAGACCCTGTCTCAAAACGTAAAGAAATGGCCTGGGGGTGCAGCTCAGTGGTCCAGCACTTGCAAAGCATGCAAGCGCAAGGCTCTGGGTTCAACCCCTAGAACCACACACACACACACACACACACACACACACACACACACACTACCTCATAGTTTTCCAGGCATGGTGACTCTGAGTCCAAGGCCAAGCCAAGGTAGGAACGGGGAGAGAAAGGGAAACGTCAGCAGTGGGTTGTCAATCAAAACCTATGACCTCTTCCTGTCTGCAGAATGAGGCCACCAGGAGAAACATCCCAAGAATCCAGAAATTTCCACCTCCATCCAAACTGGGCTTCCCTGGACGCACATCACTGAGGAAGCCACAGCTGCTGTGTGGCCCACGCAGGCTTTCTACCTGGTGATTCACTACACATAGATGAGTGCCTACTGTGTGCAAGATGCTGAGGTGGGTAGAGGGGCACCAGCAGGGGCAGCACAGCAGTTCTTTCCCACAAAGAGGTCACTGCAGGGTGCTGAAGGCCTCAGCAGGTGCTGTGAGCATAGAGATGGGCTCCCAGATAACCTCCAGGGAGGTGCCCAGGGTCAAGGGGACCTGCAGATTCCTAAGGGACCTGAGTGCCAGCCTGAAGCTAGGAGGGCTTCCAGGTGGAGGAAGCAGTGTAAGTCCCAGCAGTGAGCAGAGGTATTCTTAGCTCAGAGGACTTTGAAGAACCCAATAGGATGATGTTGGGGTTTAGCTCAGTTAGTAGAGTGCCACGCTGCATTCTCTGAGGACCCAAGTTCGATCCCCAGCACTGCAAAAAATGGGAGAAGGATGTGGTAATCCAACTCGCAGAAAATCAACCATTGAAGACCCTAGAGAGTTGCTACTCAATGGCACCTACCAACAACAGACCTTTATATACTTTCAGGCTGGGGTTTAGCTCATTTGGCAGAGCACTGCTCCGCACTATCTGAGGACCCAGCACCACAATAATGGGAGAAGGATGTGGCAGTCCACTCCTGAAAACAATCCCGAAAAAATCAGCCACTGAAAACACCATGAAGGTTGCTATGAGTCAGATGTGACACAACTGGACAGCACAGACCAACAACAATAATAGGCAGGTGCCCAGAGAGCAGAGGGCAAGCTGTGGAGGCAGGGTGGCACCACACAGATGACACTAGAGTCAGACTTCCTTCTAAGTGTCCACTTTGAAAGCTACC
Organism: Pedetes capensis; assembly: GCA_007922755.1. Taxonomy (NCBI): domain Eukaryota; kingdom Metazoa; phylum Chordata; class Mammalia; order Rodentia; family Pedetidae; genus Pedetes; species Pedetes capensis. The sequence goes on along the minus strand of VMDO01013031.1, from coordinate 56,688 downwards.
AGCCACATGGGGCTATTTAGATTAAACGAAATACAGTTCCCCGGCAATCCACACGTGGCTGATAGCCCACACTGGACCATGCCCACGTAGGACATTTCCGCCATGGCAGAAGGCTCAGTGGCACAGCCCTGCTCAGGAGCAGCCCCTCCTCCTCTGCAGGAAAGAAAACACATCAGAGGCCAGTGCAGGGGATCCATGGTCCTAGCCTGGGACCATCATGGAGAGCCTCACAGAACCAATGGAAAGGCATGGAAGCAGGGAAGGGACACGGTCGATAACCCACTGGCAGGGGGACACGTGGGCAAAGAAGCCAAGAATGTCAAGACCAGAGGCCTGGTTTCTGGCCTGGTCACTCACAGAGAAAAGAAGAGGAAAGGGGGAGCGGGACTGGGAGAGACGTGACCTCCTACATCGTGGCCATGTTCAGAGTGAGGTGCTCCGGACACCCAGGGGCCGGTGTCCCCGGAAAATGCAGCTCAGTTTGTTAGCTGGGGAAGGGAGGGGATGTGAGGCGTGAGGCTGGGGGCTGGGAGACTGAGCTGAGGGACAAAAAGGGAGTTGGATGGTGGGCCCAGGCCTGCGGGTGGACGTGCTGTTTGGTTGGGCAGCTCGTGCTGTGAGGCCAGGGGCCAAGGAGCTATAAGGGGGGAAAGTCGTGGTGCTGAGGGTCCTCAGGGCTGCCGGCTCTGGGCTGCGGTGTTTTAAACTCGGTGCTTGTGCTGTGTACGTGAGGCTCTGGGGCAAGCAGAAAGGGTTGCCAGATAGCAGAATAGATGAGAATGAGGGACTGTGGCTCCGACCCCAGGGACTCCAAGGCTGTGCCCAGGAGCCATGAGCTCAGGAGGGTGGACACTGGTTCTGCCTGCCCTGTAAACCCCAGGAAGGGTCCTCGCTGGAACAGCTGAGTCAGGGACAGAGGGCCACGTGGGCACAGGGCAGCAGGAACGTGCCAGGCTAGTGGGGTGGAAACTGCTGAGTGCCCAGCTCCCATGCCCTTGGGGGCCACTCAGCAAGGAGACCGGGCTCATCCCCGCCCTGTGGCTGGCAGAACACAAGAGGGTGGCTGCACGCAGGAATGCCGCTCCCCAAGCCACCGGGACACTTCCTGTCAGTCCACGTAATTGAGTATTACAGGATTTAAATTACAAATTGAAGATTATTTTTACAGGTGTCATTTTAAATATAACACAATATTCCTTGACATTACATCAGCCGCACCACACAAACAGCTGCACCAGGCTGCCCGAGTGTGGGGGGTACATGGCCCACAGGGGTCAGGTTACAGCAGGCGCTGCACGGGGCGGGGCGGGGGATGCGTGTGATTGAGTGAAATGGAGGCGAGAGTCACGCGGATGATCGAGAATCTGGGAGTGTGGAGACGCCTGTGTGCTCAACACGCGTGACGGTGAACGTGGGGTCCCGTGCACCCGTGTGGGTGAAGGGGTGAGGGTTGGAGGGGTGGGCGTGAGTGACAGTAGAACTCACGTGTGGAACCCGCGGCTGGAGGCTCCAGCCCCACTGGGGACAATTTCCGGGCGGACAGAACCTAGCTGGTCTCTGTCCTCTGTGTCTGGCAGAGCTAACGGTGGGGCTCAGCCTCTCCAGGGTAGAGGTGGTGCTGCAGTGCCCTCCAGTGGACACTGCCCCTGCCCCAGCCCCCAGCCAGACCCACAAGCAAAAGGATGCACCATGTGCCCTTTGGTGAGCAGACCCAGGGCCAAGTCCTCACCTGTCACCAACCCACCCAAATGTATAGGAAGATCCACCGTGGCTCCTTGAGCTCCCAAATGCAAAGACCCAAGGGAGCTGGCATGGTAGCTTCGATTCTCCACCAGGCCTTTGGCCTTTCCCCTGCTGGGCCAACCACAGTCCGAAGGCACCTGGCTCTTTCCCACCATGGTGATGACCCCACCTTAAAGGACGTCACTAGGTCAGCTTCTTTTCCCTGAGCACCCAGGAAAGAGGAGCCCCAGCCCCCAAAGCACTTCCTCAGGGCCCAGCTGGCTCTGCAAGGGGCTGCGGTGTCTGACTTCTCTGGGAGCCCCAGAGGACAAACCCAAGGTCTAGGTACCGCCTGCTGGGGACAGCATGGGGAAGGACAAACAGCAGACTCTCTACACAGCAGTGTCATTTGCTCTTTCATGTAACCACCTGCAAGGGTCGCTGCAGAGACAGACAGGCAGAGACCAGGAACACAACATTGTCTCTGATATCACTCAGCAAAATCCTAACCTGGACCCTAGTCTTCAGAGGGCGAGGGCTAAGCCTGGGCAGTGAGTAGGTGGATCAAATATGACAACTGTTCTAGGCACCTATTTATAGAGCAGAAAAGAGGGATATCTCAGAGAGAGACTTAAACCTAACAAAAGAATTCCCTGGACTCCCAACTTGAGCAAAATGTTATTCATGGCATAGGCGAGCACCCACCAGGCTGTCTGCCCACGGGCGAGGAGTGGCACGAAGTTGAAGCCAGGCCTTAGCCAGGGCCCCTAGGGCCACAGGGAGCTGCGACTGGCTGGTGTGCTGAGGGAAGGGGCACTGCAGAGGAAAGTGGAGGCACCTAGTCACTGTGAGCCCCAAGATCACCCAGTGTCCCCCTCCAAATTGCTGGCTACATGTATCCCAGCAAGCAGTATCATAAGCTCCCCAGGCCAGGCCTGCTGGGAGCTGTGATCTCCAGCCTTACTACCTCAAGGACGCACGCTTGGAGGCCCAGCCCTCCTCCCAGCCTCTCATACCCACTTCCCAGGCTCACTTTAGGGAGGAGAGGGCAGCCAGAAACACCTGTGCTGTGTGGAACAGGAAGGGGAGGTTGGAGGAGCCGGTTGGTTTTCCAATACTCCAAATCCACACCACAAGACCCAGCCAGTAAACCAAAGGACTCCAAAGTGCGTTTCTCCTTGACTATGTCCAAAGGAGCTGTGGTTGCTCAGCCCCCACCCAGGTGACCAGCCTCTTCCCCGCAGGCCTCACAGGTCCCTTTCCAGGAGTCTGGCCTATCCGTCGCTACCCCAGCAGCTGGAGGCCAAGCCCACCGGAAGCATGCCTGTCCTTCCTGTCCTCTTATCTCTTCTCACGTCAGGGCTTAGGAAGAGAGGTGCAGGGGGAAGGGGAGACTCGGAGCTTGGCACTGCACAAGAAGCCAAGAGCAAGCAGGAAGAAAGACCCTTCCACCTGCTCTCACCCTGGTCTGTCACTATTTTCTAGGTGGCTTTCTCCCACTCTATGACCTCCGTCTCCGCCATTTTTGACTGGCATCTTCCCGGTTTCTCTTATGGCCAACCCTTGTCTGCTTATCACAGGGAGTGCAAGAGAGTCTTGCTGTGCCATAAGCCCATAGCACATGGCCCCGATCAGGTCCCAACCCTGATCGCAGCCTCCTCACCAAGCTCTGGTTCCTCCCGCCCCTTCTCAATGCTCATCGCACTGCTCTGAGGAGCTGCAGCTCTTGGTTATGAGCATGGCTGGCTCCAATGGCCATAGGGAAGGAACTAGAGCTCCAGGAGACAGCCCACGAAGATGGAACCAACATTCTCCTCCTCGTCACAATTACCTGCTGGCGGTTAAACCCTGACATCCAGCCCTAAGTGCTTCGTACAGATTGTTTCGTTGAACTTTCACAATAAATCACATAAGGAGGCACACTCGCCTCCCCACTGAACAGGTACAGAGGTGAGCCTGTGCCACACCACACCCCAGGCCTGGGAACCCCGCTTACTTTCTGCCTCAATCTTCCATCTCCCTCATCTTTTTGAAATGTGGGAAGCAATTTATCAGCAGGTCTATGAAATGCAGTGCGGTAGGTCACAAGCAGTTTTAAATGGAAGAATAAAGCATAATGTTGAGAATGCATCCTGCATGGTTCAGTAGGTAAGTAAGGTACCATCAAGTCAGATTTTACTCATAACTGCCCTAAGTACAACAGAATAAAATACTATCCAACACTGTGCCATGCACAGGATCTTTTTTATGTTTGCACCCATTGTTGCAGTCACTGTGTTTCTTCCCATTTTGAGTCATGCCACAGCAGCAAAAGGAGGTTCCTAGGGGCTTTTCTCCATTCCTGTCATTAAGATCAACTCTACTTAGAAGAGGCAATTCTTCCCCAGTCATTTCTTCAATGCCTTCTAGCCTAGGGGGTTCATTTTCTGGAGCTATATTTGACAAATCTTCTCTGCTACTAATAGGGTTTTCAGTGGCTAATTGTTTTGGGAGTGGGCTGCCAGGTCCTTCTCTGTAGTCTTAGTTTGGAAACCCAGCTGAAACTTGCCCATCATGGGTAGTCCTGATGGTATATGAAATCAGGCCACATAGCTTTCAGCATCACAGCAACATGCAAGCCCCCACAGCATGACAAACTGACAAATCCTCCATGGTAGGGCTAAGCATTGTCTCATGAAACTTAGTTTTATTTGTATACAAATGTATACAGAGAGAGAGGGAGGGAGAAGAAGGAAGAAAGAGAGAAGAGGATGCAAAAGAGTACAATATTCAATATATTTCTTGCTATGACTCAGTTTCAAATCTCTAAAAGCAGTGGCACTGGACTTTTCATTCATAGTCTGAGTTCTCCTGTGGCAATTTCTAATCTGTTCTCTGAAACTTCCCCACTGTGGGTGTCTCCTCACTACCACTAGGGATCCCTGCTGCCCAGTTCACTAAGGAGCAGCTAGGGGGTCCATGGACCCTAGAGAGCCTGACGTGGGGAAGGCTAACCAGCCAGGCCAGTGGAGCAGAGGCCCCAGAATGCCTTTGCCATCTGCATCCTGCTTTGGCGAGGCGCTTCTGTCTGTCCTGCCTGACTGATATTTCCCAAAAGAGCCTTAATGGCTCCTTTCTCTCTGAGCTGTCAGGTTAGTGCCTTTGTCTGCAGAATTAGCACAGGTGCACCTGCAGTCTGGTGTCCTCATTAAACTATTTTCTGCATCTTGATCCCGTAAGGATGGCTCCAGGGGACCTTTCAAATAAGCACTTCATTTGCAGTGGCCCCTCCAGATTGGAAAGGGTGGCCTCAGTTTCATCAGCAGAGGTGCCAAAGGACCAGGCCTCTCTGGATTTTCTGCCTCAACCCACTGCAGCTGGAGCAACCCATGCAGAGGTGAAGGGGTCAGAGGTGGGTCTTCTCCGGGCCTTCTCCTCCTGTCCTATCCCTTCCTTCCTACTTCCTCACAGCCCCAGATAAGAGGAGTGAGCCTCTACCGTGGCTGTTCCCCCTTGTCATAAACATATTCTGTGAGAGGATAAGCTCATGAATGGTGTCACTCCAGGTGGAGGAGGTGGTATTGGATGGGAGCTCCCTGAAATCACCCCATGCCAACACCTGCCTTCTCCACTTCTGGTCACCTTCATCCCCACCCTCGATGCAACACTGGGCCCACTTTGCCTCCAGCATCCTCCCATCGCTTCCAGTCCGAGGAAGGAGAGATGCCAACCTGGCCAGGTACCAGGCTTAGGAATCAGGGAGACTCAGTTGGGTCTTGGGTCACCAAGTCCCTTACTGTTCTCTGGAAAGACAGGATCCTTAGTAGGACATTGGTTGATGGAAAGCTGTGAATGCTAAGGACCACTTTAGAGGATCAAGGTCAAGACCATTAGAATTCAGAGAAGGGAACCCGTACACAGAGGGCCATGGAAATGTGGGATTCCTGAATATCTAGGCTGGAATTGTTGTTGTTGTCAGGTACCGTCGAGTCAGTATCCGACTCATAGCGACCCTCTGTACAACAGGGGAAACACTATTGTCAGTGCTTCTCTGCTGTTCATAGGGTTTTCAATGGCAGATTGATTTTTTGGGAGGGGGTTGCCAGGTCCTTCTCCCAAACCTACAGCTTCTGGTGTTCCCAGGTGGTCTCCCATCCAGGTACTAACCAGGCCCGACCCTGCTTAGCTTCCGAGATCTAATGGGATCGGATGCCACAGGGCTACAGCTGCAGGCAAGGCTGGAATTAGGTCTTACAAAATGGTAAAGGGCAAACAGAGATTCCAGGCAGGGAGGACAACATGACAAAGTGAAGGGAGATATAAAATATAGGACATGTTTGGGAGAAAGAGAATCAATGAACCAAGCCAGAGCAGTCTGTTCATAGGAAAGAAGAGGAGAACATTTAGGGCAGAGATTCCCAACCAGTTGTGAATGGAGCCAGGCACACCAAGAGATGTAGACCCTAACCCCCCAGTTTGTCTGAGGAGCCCTGGGTCAGTACCTCCACCTGACATGGCAAGGTTGGTGAAAAGAGAGTAAGAGCATAACATTAGGATCATCCCCCACTTCCTATAACTGTCCCCCAAATCAATCAAACCAACATTCTCTCCCTCCCTCCTCCCTCCTCTCTCCCTTTCTCTCCCTCTCCTTCTCCCCCTCTCCCTATTTTTCTCTCCCTCTCCCTTTCTATCTCCTTCTCTCTGCTGTCTCCTCTCTCTTCCCCTTTGGCCTCAACTCCTTCCCTCTCATAAATAGCAATTATTTACCAAGTACCCATTCTTCAGGATATTGTGCTAAATGATGGGAATTCAGCAATAAATTAGACAATACCCCCTTTTCCAGAGGTTATGTGAAAAAGACAAGTCAAAACTTCATTTCAATGGAATGCAGCTAGAGCTAGGGCTGGGGTAGGTGGAAAGCATGATAGGAGCTTGGAGGAGACATCTACCCCAACCTGGGGGCCAAGAAAGATTTCCCCAAAAAGCAGATCATGGAGCTGAGCCTTCAGAGAGAGTGAGGAGAGAGAGGAAAGAACACTCCAGTCAAGGAAAAGGCACAGGCCGAAGCAAGGCAGCTATAGACTATAAGATGGCTGGAAGGCTCTACAAACAGGTGAGTTGATGAGGTGATGCTAAGGTACGGCCCGCCCTGCCAAATCACAGAAATCCAACAGTGGGGAGGGTGCAAGAAGTCTCTCCAAGCATGGAACTATGCCAAGGAAAGGAAATACACACCTGGGCCCAAGGGAAGGCAGACATCCCTTGGTGGGATGGGGGTGGCATATCTCCCCAACGCTGAGGGTTCTGCTCCTGTTGCTGATGACACCCCAGTTCCCCCAGAGGGGACAGCCCTCACTGAACAGTCCAGTCCATCCCCCACCATGCATCTTTCCAAAAAGCTCATTCTTAGCAAAGGTTTTCCTATGACCTTTCTTGGAGAGGAAAAGACAAACAGGCTTCACTATAGCTGTTCCCAGACCAGCTTTCCAAATAACTGCTCCCACACTGGCCTTAGGAGAGGGTAAAGTCCCCGGGGACCTGGGTTAGAAGTACTGAAGGAAGATTTCCAAGGAATGGAGAAGAGGGATCTGATTAAAGTCTATCAACTATGAGGTTGTCTTAGGGACAATTAAATCTGGCAAGTAGTTTCTGGTTTGCTCAGGTTGTTCCACTGGCAGCCCATTTTTTAAAATAGAAGAAAATAACCTCCGTGGAATGGCAAAAGGTGATTCATTAAGAGCACAAGGCATTTATTTGCTTGTGGATTTAGAAAAACCAGGAATTTCACACATGGAAAGGCAAAAGCAGATTTCTCTCTCTCTTTCCCTGTTATCTCAGTCATCACCAAATCTAATCTGTTAGGGTTGATTCTATTTTTGAAAGATGGCATAAAATGAGGGCAAAATATGAGTAATTAAGGAACACAAATACTGCAGCCACCATACCATTGTGGCATCCGATCCCATCAGATCTCAGAAGCTAAGCAGGGTTGGGCCTGGTTAGTACTTGGATGGGAGACCACCTGGGAACACCAGGTGCTATAGGCTTGGGAGAAGGACCCAGAAACCCATTCCCAAAAAATAATCTGCCATTGAAAACCTTATGAATAGTAGAGAAGCATGACAATAGTATTTCACCTGTTGTACATAGGGTCTCTATGAGTCACACACTGACTCAATTGCACCTAACAACAACAACAGGAAAGACAAAACAAGAATAGCAGCTATAAAACAAGCTGGTCAGGGAAAGCAGAAATCTCAATGTTCATCATTGCCTTGTCCTGGGCTTGATACTGACTCATTATGAGCCACCACCATGCAGATCTGATGGTTCTCACAGGATGAGGGCACACCCCTTCTCTGAGCTCCCCAAGTCCAACTCATCCTATGTGATTCTTCTTTTCTCACATCCATGTCCTGTCTCCCAGAGAGGGCAGTGAATACTTTCAGAGAAGTAATGCTGCTTCACAAGTAGCTATGGAGAAATGAGTTAAGATGGGGTTTCCAACCCTCTATTCCTAATCTGGAAGCCCAGGAAGGGGCATCACGCACAAGCCTTGCCTCTTCTGCCCAGCCTTCCTGCCTGGGACCTGGCCTCCTTCCCTGGGTCAGGACCCCAGTCCTGCTAAGCCCAGGTCCACCATCTTCAGGATGGATGGGCTGGGCAAGAGGACCTCCATGCTTCAATTGCTGCTCCGAGAAGGGGTGGAATTTATGGGGCACCTGTGAGCCACCTCCTTTCCCATTCCTCCTTTCCCATTCCCTGCATGCAGCTCAGTCTTGTCCAGGGTATTTCCAAAAGCTTAGTTCCTGCAAAGGACCAACTACTTCACAGTTTTTGTCATTTTTTCTTCCTTGATTCATCCCACATCCATTTTTGTGCTCAGTGTGAGGATAATGTGATAGGAGGGAAGCATGGACCTAGGTTTATCTCAATAAGGAAGGAGATGAGGAATTGGAACCCAGGGACTTACTGGGTTCTCCCCCTTTGTAAATCTAAGTAAAGCTAGTCCAGATCCCTGCCTGTAATCCTGGGAATGTCCAACAGCCTGGAGAAGGTTCCAGTGTCTTCAGAGGTAAGCACACACATTGATGTTAGCTCGCCCACCGGTGACGTCATTTCTCTTCTGGATTCTTATTCTCTCTTTTGTGTGTTGCAACAGTTTGTTTGCTAATTTCCACCACAGAATCCATCTCCTGTTCAGGGCTTATGCCACCCTTCCACACAAGTCCTTGGTGTGTAGGGTTACAGAGGTTTGGGGATGTAACAAATATGTCTCACCACTTCACTAAAACATGGGTTATTCTGGTCTTAGAAATTCTTTGGCCAGTCCACCATGGGATCCAACCATCTCTCCCCATCTGATTCCCTCAGTCTCTTCTCACTGATACCTTTCTTCCCATTCAGTTCTTATCTACAACAGTCCAGAAATTGACTTGATGTCCTTGTCTCCTATTAAACCAGGTCCCAAGAGACTCATTTTCTAAACTAGGTAACTTGCCAAGGTATTTTCCTAAGCAAATTTAATTTCTTCTTCAAAAGAAACTCTGTATCTTCCATTTTATAAACAGGCATTTTCCAGGTACTGTAACCAGGACCTCCTGTTGTTAGGTGCCATCGATTTGGTTCTGACTCATAGCAACCCTATGTACAACGGAGTGAAACACTCCCCAACACTGTGCCTTGCCCAGCAGTATGTCAGGGTTTCTCTGCTCTTCATAGGGCTTTCAATGGCTGATTGTTTCAGGAGTGGACTGTCAGGTCCTCCCATTTTTGCAATGCTATGGATCAAACTGAGAAAGCCTCAGAAAGCACAGAGCAGCACTCTACCAACTGAGCTAAACCCCAGCCCCGTAACCAGGACAAGGAGGTAGGAATGTACCAAATGCGTGGAAGCACAAAGACAGGTGGAGACAAAGGGAATCAGAAAAAAAGATATCCCAAGAGAAGTGGCACCTAAGCCAAGACCTGAGAAAAGAGCCCAGGCAGAGGAGAAGCTCACACAAAGGCCTAGGAGCAAAATAGCCTGACTTGTTAGGGAATTGTAAGAGGGTCATAGCGGCTGGAAAGGGCACACCAATCTGAGTGGGTCAAGAGGAGAGGTAAAGCTGGAGAAGAGGCTAGGCCAGCTCACACCACAGAGGTCAGGGAGAGAAGTCCAAACTGGGTCCAGGAGGCAGTGGGGAGCCATTGAAAGGTAGAAGTGGAGGAGTGTTGTGGTCAGACTGGCACATTAGGAAGATGACTCTGTCTGAAAATGGAAAGCCAATTATTAAGAGGCAAGGCTAGAAGTAGAGACCAGAAGAACGACCACTGTGGTCCAGCGTAAGAAAGATGACGGAGGTCTGGAGGAGGGAGGCCCGGTGGGGAAGCAGAGACAGACACACCTTCAAAAGACATTAAAAAGAAAGAGTGTGGCCATGATACAGGCACGGAGAGGGCAGAGTTTTGGACAACTCCAGGACCTCTGGGTTGGACATGAAGGGTGCTGCTTGTCAAGATGGAGAACACAGGAGGAAAAGCAGGGGAGCTGGTGCAAAATCCACCATCTCTGTCCCCTGCCCTGTGCAAAGGCCACTGTGATCTGACCCTGGAACCACCCTTCAAAAATCTCCAGCTGTCTATGCCCCCTCGACAATCACCAGACAGAAAGGGACCCCAAGAGATGGAAATGGGAAAAGGTAGCCATATGTTTTTCTGAAACATTTTGGGAAACTGATAGATGACTCTGGCAGCCATTGAGTGGGCTGACCCAGAGCCAACACTGCCCATCTGCCCCTCCCACCCCAATGCTGTTCCCTCTCTTGAAGCAGGGTTCCAGGTTGGACCACTGCTGCCCAGCCCGGCCACCACCTGGTCCACTGAGTCCTGAACCCAACACCAGTGTCCTCCCAGCCTCAGAGAGGGGGCCCTGGTTCGCTCTCTTGCACATACATGGCCATTCATCAAGTCCAAGAAAGCCAAACACAAAGGTAATATCACTTAGCCAGGCTGCAATTAGCAGATTAGCGGCTTGTTGCTCTTGTCTTGCGTCCCACTCGATGACCTCACGAAAGCCCAGCGAGCCCTGACTCCAGGCCTCTTCAGGAAAGGGCCCAGCGACTGCCCTGGCAACGAAATCCCCCAGCCTGTCACCGTGAGTTTCCCCGTTGTAGAGCTAAACTACAATTGATGTTCTGTCTCTATCAATTCCTCAGGAATGCCGGGACGCGAGCCCAGTATTAATGAAGACAGCAGAGAGGAAGGCATGAGTTTGGCCTCGCTCCAGAGCTGACAGAGATCGTGGATCCTGAGTCATTCCCAGAGACCTGGAGAGGCCCAAACAAGGCAAAACAACCAGGCCCCGGGGTCACGCACGGGCGCAGTGGGACAGACAGATGCGAGCAGGCTGGGGAGAGAATTTCTGCTGGGAAAAATAACCCCGAGCCCAGCCCTAGAGAATCAGGTACCATTTGCATCATCGGAGAAGGGCAATTTGACTCCAGACTAAAAGGCCTTTCCCAAGGGTAATGCACATGATACACACAATCTCATAACACACACACACACACACACACACACACACACAGAGCTAACATGTCACAGGAGGAGACCTCGGCAAAGCCAAAACTACCACTCATGCATGGAGCCGATGCCATATCCCCGTGCTTAACCAAGTCCCTTAGCACCTCTGAGAACGGTCTCTCAAATCAGAAGCCCAGGTCACAAGCAGCAGAAGCCTTGAGCGGCGTGGGAGCCCTTGCTGGGATCGAATTAAAAGCCAATAAAATGCTTGTCTTCATCTCAGTGAGAAAACTTAATAGACACTGGCCACTGGCTCCCGCTTCTTAGACAGTGTCATGTGGCGGCTTCTAGTTTCTGAGCTTTTTGAAAGCTTAATCTTTCTGAACTGACCTGCTTCTTAGCAGCCTGGCACTAGTCAAGCGGTACCAATGCAGAGAAGCCATCCATCCCATCGAGCCGATTTACTGCCCCTCTGCTGTGGATCTGAGCAGGGCTTGGAGAATCTGGCAAGTTCCACAGGGGCACAAAGTAACCCAGGGGTGGCAATAGGACACCCAGAGCCTTGAAGATAACTGTCCCTGCTCACAAATGTTCAAGAGAATCCGATCAGTAGGTGGAAGGCGTTTCCTGTAGGTACTTCATAAAGAGAGTTAGTGCCATTGGGGAAATACAGGCATTTCGGCACTTCCCTGCAGTGGTTGAGGGAACCACACTTAGTCCTACACCCCAAAGCCCTACTAAATCAAGAAGGAAGTGGGGCACCTACTTCCTTCCCAACCACCTTGCCAGGGGGATATGCAGTAAACACTAGATAGCCATCATAAGCCAGTGACACTTATATGTGCTATTAAGGGATATTCTAGGGCGTTTAGTTTACCACAGTTACAATACTTTTGTAATGGCGTTGATAGAAGAGGAAGAGGGAAAGAGAAAGGACAAGAATATATTAAAATGAGGAAAGGAAGAGAATGGGGAAGAGAACCAAAGTTCTCAAGCATAAAACATGCTCAATGCATATTGGAGAAGGCAATGTAAATGAACGTAGACCTCAAACATAGCACAACATAGGGATCATGTGCTGGACTTTGGTGGAAATAGTTCTTCTGTCCAAGCTGGTAACCCTACAAAATGACTTCTGTCTTAGCTGAGTCTGTCATAGTCATATACCGTGGGCTAGGCAGCTTAAACAATAGAAATTTCTTTCTCACCGAAAGAAACAGCCACTGCATTAGGCACAGGAGACCCCTAAATGAATGAGGGACTGGTTTTGCCCTGAAAGACTCACACCTTTTAATTATTTTTTGGTGGTGGGGGGGTGTTGAGCCCAAGGACTTACCCTTGCACACTTTGCAAGTGCTGGACCACTGAGCTGCACCCTCATCCCATTTTTTTTTAACTTTTTTGATACAGGGTCTCACTAATTTACGCAGACTTCTTCTGGCCTTAAACTTGTGATCCTCTTCCCTCTACTGCCCAAGTCGCTGGGATTACAGGCACATGCCACCGCGCCCGGCTTAGTCATGGTTTTCTTAAGACAAAATATGCATTGATGGGAGAGAAGGACCTTGAGGGTTGTCTCAGAATTGTGGCTACAGCCAAAAGTGAGAGAGGAAATGGGATCCCATATTCTAAATTCAGAGAACCACCATCTTGCCTCACGGTTGCCTACAATATACCATAACCAACTCCACCACCACTGTCAGCATTGAGAGGGGATGGAGTGAGGGGTAGTGGTCTTCATTTTCAGGGTTAGATGTTTAAAGAGAAATGCCATCTCCTGTCTCCAAAATCAAGGGAAGAGAAAGGCTCCAAGAATTGTGTGTGAAGATTGGAAGTTGTTTTGGTTGTTGGGGGTTGAATTATGTCCCTCTAACTTCATATGCTGAGGTCTGAACAAGGAGTAACTCAGAATGTGCCCGTATTTGGAAAAAAATATCACAGATATACTTAGTTGAGGTCATACTGTAGTAAGGTAGGCCCCTAATACAATATGACTGGTGTCCTTATAAATAAGAACAATCTGCGAAAATTGGAGTGATGCCGCATAAGTCAAAGAAGTACTAGAAGGCTTAGTACAGATCCTACTTTAATGACATCACAGGAAGTCTGGCCCTGCCAACACCCTGATTTTGGACTTCTGGCCTCCATAACTGTGAGACAATGATTTTCTGTTGTTCTAAGCCTCCAAGTTTGTGACATTTTGTTAGAGCGTCCTCCACAAACTAATACAGAGGTATTTGTAAGAGCAAGGAACTTGCATTTCATTTACTTGTTCAGTGTCTGCCTTGGCATCAGACTTGTTGACTTGTTCCTTTGTTGCCTGAGCAAGGAGGAAAAAAAGCTGGAGAGAAGCAGTGTGCTGAGAAGATGCCAGGAAGGAAGGGGAGCCAGGACTGTCTGCTTGGCCTACCAGGTTCCAAGAGGTACAGAATATGCCTCCTGGCCTGGGTTTGGCTACAGAGAGCAGTTGAATTTGTGAATCATCCACTGTCAGTGGCAGGAAGATGTACAATTGATGGGCTATAGCCTGAATACCACTACATAAGAATGGACCAGAAGAGCGGTCCAAATCACTGAGGGACCTCCATGCTTAGTGAATCTGACAGGAATGAGATCTTGTCAGCAGGGCACACTGGAAATACCACTCTTCCTCATGGAGCCTGTGGTTTATGAACCAGAAGATCAAGGAGGATCACCTAAAAAACCACTACCTGCCCAGGTAAGGAAGATGACTATACCTGCCCTCACAAGGGTCTCTTCTCTCTATCCAAGATGCTACCAATGCACTACACACATGTGTGTACACATATGCACATATGTGCACACTCTTTTTCAAAGCCATGGGAGGCAAGCAAGCAAAGCTAGACATTGCTGGGTGGAAGGAGAAGAGTCCAGCTTAAGACTGAAAAGTTTTAATTATTGTTGTTAGGTGCCATCAAGGCAGATCCAACTCATAATGACCCTAAGTACAGCAGAATAAAACCCTACCCAATATTGTGCCATGCACACAGTCTTTTTATGTTTGAGCCCACTGTTGTAGGTACTGTGTTTCTTTTCATTTTGAGTCATGCCACATCAGCAAATGGAGGTCCCAGTGGCTTTACTCCATTTCAGTCATTAAGGTCGACTCGAATTTGAGGAGGCAACTCTTTCCCAGTCTTTTCTTGAATGCCTTCAAGCCTGGGGGGTTTCATTTTCTGGCACTATATTTGACAGTGCTCTTCTGCTATTCATAGGGTTTTCAGTGGCTAATTGTCTTGGGAGTGGGCTGCCAGATCCTTCTCTCTAGTCTTGGTCTGGAAGCTCAGCTGAAACCTGTCCACCAAGGATGGTCCTGCTGTTATCTAAACTACCCATGGCATAGCTTTCAGATCACAATAGCACACAAGCCCACATAGCATGACAAGCTGACAGACACGTGGGGGGATTAATTATTAGGATAAATTATATCACAAAATAAGATTACTCAAAGAGCCAAGTAACTGAAAAGTTGTGATACCTGGGCTACATATTGTTAAGGGAGCTGCCATCTTGGGTAAAAAGGAGATTCCAGATAGTTTCACTGAAAGTAATGATTGAAAAAAAAATCAGCAGTATTTTAATTGCACATATTTATGGGATACAGAGTGATAATTCAGTTTCCATATACTGTATGCAATTATGATATATGATCATTAATGTTTCCATTTCCTTAAACATTTTACAAAAAAGGAAAGAAAATTTTGATTAATATGTAACAATAATTGCACATATTTAGGAGGTATCGTGCGGATTTTTTTTTTTACTTGCCTACACTGTAGTAAAATTAATTACATAACTTTCATGAAATCACATCCTGTATTTTGTACTTGCTCTCTCCCTCTACATCAGTCCTTGTTGCTCTCCCTTCTCCTCCTGATTTTACCATCTCTCTTCCCCTCCTGGGGCTGGGGGTTAGCTCAGTTGGTAGAGTACAACTCTGCACTCTCTGAGCCCCTGGGTTCTATCCCCAGCAATATAAAAATGGGAGAAAAATGTAGCAATCCACTCTTGAAGCAATCCCAAGACAATCAGCCATTGAAAACCCTTTGAATATCAGGGAAGCAGTGATATAGTGCCGGGCGTGGCACAGTGTCAGGGAGTGCTTCACTCAGTTGGTATAGTGCAGCTCTGGGTTCTCTGAGGCTCTGGGTTCTATCCCCAGTGCTGCAAAACCTGGAGAAGGACCTGGCAACTCACTCTTGAAACTATCCCAAGACAAACAGCCACTGAGAACCCTATGAGGGTGGCTATGAGTCGGACCTGACTCCAGTGCACCTAACAACAACTTCCCCTCCCAGTAGTCCCCTCCCCACTCCTGATGGAGCCCCTTATATTTTCATTGGAAAAAATTTTAAACATTTATTTTTTGTGCATGGTACTGGAGATTGAACCCAGGGCCTCAGGCATGCTAGGCAAGTGCTCTACCACACAGCGATACCCCCAGCCCTGGCATTATGAAGATAAAACTGCAGTGAATACAGACTCTTCAATAAACCAGTGAATAGAGACTCTTCAATAAACCAGTAACTTGTACAAACATATAGCAGTGAATGATGGTATTGGGCACCCTTGCAATGAAGAGATGGTGCAGGAAGGTAACCAGGGGTCAGAGGAAGGCTGAAGGTCACCTTGGGCTGGAACCATTGGAAAAGAGTGCTCAGGTGCAGCTGGAGCTGAGCCTCAAATGCAAGGACAGGCCTTGGGTAAGTGGAACAGGAAAAGGACAGAGGAATTTACGTCCTTCTTAGTGAAGGGATTCGCAAGGGCCTGCCACTGGGTTGGTGGAGTCCTCAGGAAGCTACATTCCACGAATAGGGAATGATGTGTGCCAAGACTCAGAGATGGGCAGAAAACAGGTGCTTAGTACCAGGGGGACCAAATATTTTTGATAGGAAACTACAGGGAAGAACTAGGAGAAGGGTAGGGTCTTCTGTGGAGGATTAATGGTGCCAAATTAGTGAACTGAGCCCCACTCACCTGCTTTCAGAAAACCCATAACTAGCCATGGTGTCCAGCATCTGGGGATTTCCTGGCCTTCGCACTGTTTGTTCTGCTTTCACAGGTCTGGCTGCTGTCACTCACAAGTGCCCCTGTGCCATGACACATTGGGTACAGGGAAAACTGGAGGACAGTACTGGCCAGGGGACCTCCAGAGATCAGTCCCCACTCAACTTCACAAAGCACCTGAACTGCCAGAGCCGAGGGAGGTGACCCCGTCCAGCTCAAGAAGCAGAATCAGCTGAGGAGAAAGTGTGTTTTGTCTGGCTTCTGGCCACCAGGAAAAAAGGGGAAAAAAAGCAACAAAAGAAATGAAGGAAAGATATGGATTATTGGCGTGGAAGGCCTAATGACAAACACATTTGCATGTGTTTTTACACGGAGAGTCTGCCCTCCCTGTGACCTATTTGGGTTTTCTCCTATTGTTAGAGGGCAAAGCCAGGTGTTAGCTCCAGAAATAACATCTGTTTTGTTCTCCAAACCCATAGTTTAACATGGGTGGCTCCAGGTCCCACAGTTTGGGTGATTGCCCCAATGCCTTGATCAACCAACTCCTCTGTGCAGTTTCCCTGTCCGTGCAGAGAATCGGCTGGGCTTTCCCAGAGAGCCATGCAGCACACCTAATTCTAGGGTGAACAGAGCAGCAAGCATAGGCTTCATTAGCATCCAAATGCCAGGTACCATGTTACATCCTCCCCATGTATTATCTCTTTCGATCTTCACAAACCCTTGCAAAGTAATGGATCTTGTCCTCATTTTAAAGAAAATCAAGCTCAGGTTTAGAGAATACACTCTCTCTTGCCATATTCTCCCACTGTGTGAAAGGAGATCTATAGAGATTATTAACAAAATTAAAAGTCATGGATTTCAGAGCTGAATGGAATTTTAAATAGCACCTTTCCTGATCTTCTTTCCATGCAGTTAGTGAACTCAAGAACAAAAGAGGAATACTGACTTACTCAAAGTTGCACAGAAGCAGAAAGAGAATGCTGCTGTGTGCACCCAGCTCTGTCATAATCTGAAGGTATCATAAAGGCAAGAGGGAAGGCAGGAGAAGGGGCTGTGCAGCAACAGGGGGCGAACTGGGGGAAAATCATGCAACCCTCTAATCCCACATGCTCCAACTTCCCGGACAGTTTCCATGAACATGGTAAAGACAGTGCTACTTGTGAGTAATGAGTGAGTAAACACCCTCATCTGGTGTCCACATGTGTGTCATGGGGAGACCGGGTTTCATCAGCATCTCACCCACTGAAGACTAGACCTTTGCTTTCCTCACTTTGCACAATCCAACGCCAAGCACGCAGAGAGCACACACTGGCCAAGGTCATGAAATGCAAGGACCTTGCTAAAGCTGGAGTGTAAATTATCAATTATAAACAGAGTGTCAGCTTGGATAAACTCTTGTAACTACCAGCAGACCCTGTCCACAATATCAACTAGAAGGAAAACAAAAAGAAGTCAGGAGAAGCCATGAGACAAAATGGAGCAGGGAAGCATAGGGAAGAAAGATAGTGAATTACAAAGGCTTCAGTGGGTGTCACTCTGTGATAACCTGGTGCATCCAGTCTAGCCACAGGCTCTTTAAGGTAAGATCCTAACCCCTTACCAGCCCAGTGGGACCAGTAAACCTAGAGAGAGGACTTGAGGAGCAATGTTTCAAGGTCAACAATGCCAGACCCACCAACTCCCTTTTCCCCCGTCTAGCTCCTATCAGTCCACAGGCACACAACGATCTAAAAACCACCCAACTTCAGGTTGACCAAGCGCAGACCCTGAACCAGTGAGCAGCAGGCTTGGCTGTGGATGAGGTCCCTACTCCCCTACCAAAGGATAAGTTCTTTTTATCCTAAGCCCACTATCTGGTAGATCTAGGTGGGCTCCTGATTTCAAATATCCACCAAGATAAAAATAATGTATGTACAGAGACTGGCCTATGGCCCAGCATATGGTAAGAACTTGTACAAAGGAGTTACCGCTATTTACAGTCAATACCAGACATGGCAGAGACTGATGAACTAAAGCCCATTTCCTTTTCCTTTCGGGCACACAGACAATATGCCCCAGCCTCCTCTGCAGTCAGATGCGGCCATGTGTCTGAGTTCTGGCCTATGGAATGTGGGCAGCAATGCTGTACTCCACTTCTAGGTCTAGTCCACTAAACCCTTCCATGTGTAGACCTGCTTTCCCCCCATCTGTCAGCCAGATACACAAGCTCAGTGGTGCATCCACAGTCCTAAGAGAAGGCAAAAACCACAAGACAGAAGGAGCCCATGTCCCCAAGTGAACATGTCTAATGCTACCTGGAGAGACACCAGGAACATCCTATTGGACTTTGTGCAAGTGAGAACTAAGCTGTCTGCTATATTAAGCCACTGAGATTTGGAGACGTGTTTGTTTCAACCACACAACCACTAATATTATTTACTCTAACAAGTCCTTAACCTTAGTTTCCTGAGAAGACTCCAGGAGGACTGGAACCTTGTTCTGACTCCCGATTTTGATTAAGCTCTGACCTCCTGACAGACTCTTGGAAGCTTCTCTGGAAGGCATGGCCTTTTCTTTCTAACCCAAACCACTTCCAGGAGTCCTTTTTCCATTAGAACAGACCTTCATGGCACTACATGTGTACCTCCTACCAATCCAAGGGCCATCTGCCCAAGAACAAGCTGCCACATCCCCACCCCACCCAATCCTGAATCTGCCAGGCTTAGTTGGCTCCTAGGAATGCCTTACAGCTGAGTTAGAGGAAAGAACAAGGTTTGTGCCTTTGCTCATAAGGAACAGCAGGAAATAAGGGATAGAACGCTAGGTCCAGAGTTGGTCAAAATCAAAAGGAAAAGTGCACAGGACACGTGTCACTATGTGGAAGCATAGATTGAAGTCCAGGAGCAGAGCTGGGGACACATTCATTACACGTTCAGTAGTTTAAAAATTTGCAAAGCAACAACTATGGAGAAGATACTACATGCTAGTGGGTGTGGTTCATCGAGGCAAAGATGTGCTTGTCATTGTATCCCTACACATTTTGACTACCTTTCCCTCTGTCTACAACACTATTGTTCTTAGACCAGAGGCTTACTACTTCTAATTAGTCTTGATTACCCATATGTGGTTGGTTTCTGGACGACTTGAACAGAGAGCACAGCAACTGAGAAACCTTATTGTGCAGGAACTCTTCTTTAAAACCCTCTTCTCTTAGTCCGGCTTGGGAGGCGGAGGCAGGAATATCACAAGTTCGAGACCAGAGGCAGTCTGCGTAACTTAGCGAGACCCTGTCTCAAAAAGTAAAAAAAAAAAAAAAAAATGGACTGGGGGCACAGCTCAGTGGTCCAGCATTTGCAAAGCATGCAGGCACAAGACCCTCAGTTCAACCCCCAGTACTGAAAAAATAAAAAAGACCTCTCTTCTCTTTTATACCATGTACTTCATACACACTGGACTGTTGGATCTTCTACTCCTATGACTTTTCTCCCATCCTCTAGATGAGGGTGAGTGAGTACCTGCTGTGTATGCTCCTGGGCATAATGTTCTTCTTCCTCATTTGGGTTTCCTCAGTCAGCACCCACAGGCATAAGCAAGAGCTTAGGCTAACATAATCTGGCTCCATCTCCTTTCTCACTCTCTGATGGAACCACTGAGGCCAAATGCAATTTTCCTTTCATTCAAGAAACCAGTCTGAGTCAACGTGGACCAAAAATGACATGACTTACATTCAAAAGTGATTTTAATCAAGGGCATTCACCAACAATCCCTGCAGAGTTGCAGGAAGACTTCTGCTTCCAGCTGTTAGCAGGGGGCTATGCTATGTCCACTCACCTATCTGAGCTTCTGTGTTTGTCTCCTGCTGTGTCATTTTCATTTAAGAAATGGGGACAAAAGTGCATTCCTTGCATACTTAATAGTGTTGCTTTGGTAATTAAAGGAGACAAAATGGGCCTGGCAATGGCACATGCCTGTAATCCCAGCAGCTCTGGAGGCAGAGGCAGAAGGATTGCAAGTGCAAGACCAGAGGCAGTCTGCGCAATTTAGCAAAACCCTGTCTCAAAAAGTAAAAAATGGGCTAAGGGCGCAGCTCAGTGGTCCAGCACTTGCAGAGGATGCAAGTGTGAGGCCCTGGGTTCTACCCCCAGTACCACAAAGAGAGAGAGAGAGAGAGAGAGAGAGAGAAAATGAAAGTACTTTGTTAGCCATCAAACAGATTGACTTGGGCAGGGTGAGGGTATCACTAAGCATCTCCCAAGCCCAGTGTGCCTTTCACCCCCATCTTTTCAAGTATTTTCATTTCTCATCTCTTCTCCAAGGCCCAGCACAAACTAATTTCTCCCCCGTCTCAACAACTGGTACCCTAATGGTTCATTCATGTACTCCTCTCCAGCTTTAAGTATTGCATAGTTTAGCACTTTTTCTCTAAGGTAGTTTTGTTTTATGTGCTAAAATCCTGTTAATTGGCTAGGGGTGTGTGTATGTGTGTGCCTGCAAATGATGTGTGGATGTGGCTTATCATTCTGGCAAGAATAATCTCATATTCATCTAAGTTATTTCCTTTGTATGCCAGGATGTGTGGTCCTTAACAAGGGTCCACAGAGAAAGGACATCTAAGGATATCTCAGAGTGGAAACAACTAGCAAACTTCATAAACTCTGTGTCACCTGACTTGAGTCACAGAAGATAAATGGTAATGAGCCAAATCAAGGAACAATATTATGCAAAAGCCAGGAAGCCAGAGAACTTCAGTATTTAAGCTCAGTAAGAGCAGGTAGTGCGGACAGGTCTCAACATGGTGAAGAAAGGTAGACACAATGAATAGGCAGATGCAAGGGACCTGGGGATGGGGCTGCCACTGAGCAATAGCAGAGAGAAGAATCTGGAGAACAGCCGGGCGTGGTGCAGCACACCTATAATCTCAGTGGCTTGGGAGGTGGAGGCAGGAGGATCACAAGTTCAAGACCAGAGGCAGTCTGCGTAACTTAGCAAGACCCTGTCTCAAAAAGTAAAAACTGGGCAGGGGGTGCAGCTCAGTGGTCCAGCACTTGCAGAGCATGCAAGCGCGAGGCCCTGGGTCCAACCACCAGTACCGCAAAAAAAAAAAAAAAAATCTGGAGAACACATGATATTCAACATGGATAGAGCTTTTTTGCCACTTCTAAATCCTGTTATTCTGCTTCTCTTCATCCCTAGGGTGGTGACTCAGAAAGCCCCTCAATACCATCCCAAGGCTCTCATGTCCAGCATCCACCCCAGACATAACAATTGGCCCAGCAGCGGCCCAGGGCCGCAGTGGGCTGCCCAGGCTGTCCAGTGGACGCCCCTTCTCCAGTTTTCTCTGTCTCCCTGCCAACCAGAGGCCAGCCCCACATTATTTCAGCCCCTACCTCCTTTGTGTTCCATATTCATATTTTCT
The DNA here is from genome assembly GCA_007922755.1 of Pedetes capensis. Classification (NCBI taxonomy): domain Eukaryota; kingdom Metazoa; phylum Chordata; class Mammalia; order Rodentia; family Pedetidae; genus Pedetes; species Pedetes capensis. The sequence goes on along the minus strand of VMDO01013031.1, from coordinate 35,060 downwards.
TGACACAAACCATACAAAGTTTCAACACTTGGAGCCTGCAAAGTAAACCATTTGTACATACCAGGTCTGGTAACACTTTAAATAATAGCCCAGTTAGTTAATGCTGCACTACAATAAAAATTCCCTTCCAAGTACACATTACGTCCTCATTAATGCCAAGTGAGTTCAGCATGATTAATGTTATGACAATAAATAACTGGGAGATCATGATGACCGCCAGGTTGCAGCACAGAGTGGGACCTAGAACAGCCCTGGCTCTGCCACCCTCTGAGCACATTGAAGTGCTGACTGCCCCTCCATCCCACATCCTCCAGCCCCTCCAAAGCACAGCTTCAGTGAGGACAGCCTGTGCCAGCGAGCAGAGCAGAGCCAGTCCCACTCAGGAGGCAAGTCTTGAGACAGCGGGACAAAGGGGACGAGGAGCCCATGAGAACATGGCCTCTCCTGAAAGTACACAGCGCATGCTGGAAACCAGGCCCTCCTGTCCATGGACACAAAGGCCCTCATCAGCCTCTGGGGAGAGACCAAGGCAAGGAGGGTGGGGCTGGCGGCAGCTGCACTGGGCACCATCGTGAGAACTCAAGAAAATGGGTAGTTCCCTCAGGAGGGACAGCAAAGGGCATTTCCAGGGTGAGGGGGCTCAGTCATTACCTGCCAGTGTCTGAGAAGCCTATGTAGAGACACAGGCCCCTGTCCTTAGGATCCCTGCATTGTGGCAGGTCAAAGACAGAAGCTATCTGTTCCCTTTCCCAGCTAGGCCATGTGGGGCTGGTCCAGCGGATGGGAGACTCAGGGAAACAAGATAGCTCAGTCCCCACCTTCTGCAGTCAGAGATGCTAGGCTAGCAAATAAGATGTGAGAACAGGGGATGAGAACCACATATGCAAGGAAAGAACTCTGCAAAGCACAGGAACTGCTTTCTCAGCCTTTATGGTACAGAGAAGACTTGGTAATCCAAAAAGGGACTTCAGCTCCTCCCCAGCTCACCCACGAAGACTACTCTGCACCCACTGTCTGCATGCTCAGGGACAACATTGTGGCCCATGACAGGGCCTAGATGACCAGTTCTTGCCAGATCTTACTTGAATATTGGCTAGTGGCTTGAATTCTACTTGATTTGGCTATTGCAGGTCTGACCTGGGCTGTAATGAGCTCCCCTATCCTTCAGGAATTCTGTAATCAGCAGAGCACCTGGAATAGAGTAGATACTAAGGACACGGTGACACTTGGCTCTGGGTGGGAAGCTAGAACACTCTCTCATCGTTCTCCCATTGCATAGACAGCCCCCTCTGATGTTGCGGCCCTCTGTTCACCACTGCCCAGTTCTTAAATCCCTACAGAGTGAGCATCGAGTATGACAGCAGAGCCCAGATGGACCTGGAGGTGAGAAAGGTGGCTTGCCTCCCCAAGGTGGAAAAGCACAGTTCAGAGTCTCTACTTAGACATCCGAAGTCAACTGCAATTGATGAATGTGGATGCCAGTTGACCAAGAAGTGAGGACAGGAGCAGCTAAAAGTGAGTGTTGATTTTTTAAACAACCATAAATTCCATGAGGGTGACAAAAGGGCCTGCTCTGTAATTTTGTTCATTATTTACATTAAAAGCCTAATTAAAGTCATTATGGCTTTTTGTTCATTAAACAAACTTACTGGCAAAGACACTGAACCAGCACAAGGCCTGCTGGACTACCTCTGGAAAAGGAGGGCCTCAGGCCCTGCCATAGCCCAACACCCAACCATCTGAGTCAAACTTTCTCTGGAAACAAATATTTTCTAGGTAGAAACACAAGAGGACAGGGACAGGAGACAGTAACGCATCACAAAGCCTACCTGAAGTCCCTGCAGCACTCAAACAAATTAAAGGCAAATGATTCCTTCCCCAAGCTCTGTATTATTGCAAGTGAACTGTCCAGACCAGAATGAAAAAAGGCCAGTCAGGTACCCCTAAAAGTCAACTTAACTGACCAACATGTTCAGTTGTTCTCCTGTAACAGGGTCCAATGGAGGGCTCTGGAAAAATAATGAGATTGATCTCTAAGGTAGCTGGTATTCTAAGGGTAGTGGGAATATCAACTACTTAAAGGCCAATTGAGAGCAACAGACAAAGTTAGATATTACCTATTTATAAAAGTGTCAATTCATCAGAACAGGCAACAATCATAAATGTATATGCACCAAACACTGGAGCTCCAAAATATATGAAGCACACATTGACAGATTTGATGGGAGAAATGTATGGTTTACAGTAACAGTTGGAGAAGGCAATATACCATTTTCAATAATAGGGAGAACAGCTGGATAGAAAGTCAACACAGAAATAAAGGACTTTAATGACACTATGAGCTGAGGTTTAGCTCAGTTGGTAGAGTGCTGCACTATGCTCTCTGAGGCCCTGGGTTCAATCCTAGCACTGCAGAAAAATGGGAGAAAGAGCTGGTAGCCCACCCCTGAAACTATCCTGGAAACAATAAGCCATTGAAAACCCTATGAATAGCAGAGAAGCACTGTCACAGTGCCAGGCATGGCAAAGTATCAGAGAATTTTCATTCTATTGTACACAGGGTTGTTATGAGTCGGACCCCACTTGATGGCACCTAACAACAACAAAACAACAACACAAACTAAGAAGAACTAAAAAATCAATATAAAACACTTTTCTCAAAATTGACAGAATGAATGCACATTCTTTTCAAGTGCTCTGGGACATTCTCCAAGACAGACCACATAGAGGCCGCAAAACAGTCTCAATAAATTTTAAAATATTTAAATTTTACCAAGTATTATTACTTATCACAGTAGAATAAAGTCAAAAATCAAGAACAGAAGGAAAACTGGGAAGTCCATTAATATGTGGAAATGGAACAATATACTCTTAACCAATGGGTCAAAGAAGAAATCACAAGGGAAATTGTAAAATATGTAGAAATGGATGAAACTAAAAACACAACATATCAAAACTTATGAGTTACAGTGAATGCAATGCTCAGAGGGAAATTTATAGCAATAAACATCTATCACTACAAAAAAGAAAGGAAAATCTTAAGTGAATAACATAACTTTAGACCTTAAGGAACTAGAAAATAAGAGTAAAATAAACCTGAAGCAAAGAAGTATAAAAGTGATAAAGATCAGAAGAGAAAATATAAAGCATTAGAATCAATGAGAGCAAAAGTTGACTATTTGAAAGGACAGACTTTTAGATAGATTGATTTCAAAAAAAGAAATAAAATCAGAAATGAAAGTGAGAACATTACTATCAACATTAACAAAACAGAAAAGATTTGAGAATATGATGAACAATTGTACGCCAACAAATTAGATAACTTAGAACAAGTGGAGAAATTCTTAGAAAAAATTACCAAAACTGACTCAAGAAAAAATAAAAAATCTGAACAGACATATAACAAATAGAGTGAATCAGCACTCAAAAAAAAAAAAAAACTTCCAACAAAGAAAATTCCAGGGCCATGTGAGTCCACTGGTGAATTCTACCAGACATTTAAAGTAGAATTAACAACAATTCTCCTTGAACTCTTCTAAAAACTAGAAAAGGAAGAAGTACTGAACAAGTCATTCTGTGAGGCTAGAATTACCCTGATGCCAAATCCAGATTAAAGACATCACAAGAGCTATGGCTATAGCTCTTGCTTTAGTTATAGTTTGCCTGGTATGCTTAAGCCCCTGAGTTGGATCCTCAACACCAAATGAAGAAAAAATATATAAAAAAGCAAACTGCAAAAACATCACAAGAAAATCATGAACTAGTCCTTTATCCAGTATCCTTTACGACTACAGATGCAAAAATATTCAACAAAACACCAGTAAATTGAACACAATATATAAAAAGGTGTGTATACCATGAGTCAGGGGGAGTTATCCGAAGAATACAAGAATGGTTCAACATGAGAAAATCAATTAAATATAAAACACTATATTAATAGAATGAAGAAAAATCATATAATCATTCAACTCATTGATGCACAAAAAGCACTTGACAAAATCCAACACATTTTTATTATAAAAACACTCAGGAAACAGAAAATGGAAGAGAACTTCTTCAACATAACAAATAACAATTGAAAAGTCATTGCTAACATCTTACTCAATGGTGAAATACTGGAAACTTTCAACCTTCCATCAGGAACAAAACAAGACGGCCCACTTTTACCACTGCTAATTAACACTGTGCCTGCAGCTGTAGCCCTGTGGCATCCGGTCCCGTCAGATCTCGGAAGCTAAGCAGGGTCGGGCCTGGTTAGTACCTGGATGGGAGACCGCCTGGGAACACCAGGTACTGCAGGCTTGAGAGAAGGACCTGGCAACCCCCTCCCAAAAACCAATCTGCCATTGAAAACCCTATGCACAGCAGAGAAGCACTGACAATAGTGTTTCCCCTGTTGTATGGAGGGTCGCTATGAGTCGGATACCGACTCGACTGCACCTAAAAACAACAACAATTAACACTGTACTGAAAGTTCCATCTAGAGCAATTAGGCAAGAAAAAATAAGCAAAAGGTATGAAAATTGAAATAAAAGAAGAAAAACTGTCTTTATTCATTGACGACACCATCTTACATACAGATAAATCCCAAAGGTTTCACAAGAAGCTACTAGAGCTAATAGATTTAGCAAACCTTTAGGCACAAGATCAACACACAAAACTTAATTTCATTTCTATATACCAGCAATGAATGATCCAAAAAGGAATTTAAGAAAACAATTCCATTTGTAATGGCATTCGAAAGAATGAAACACCTAGGAATAAATTTAACGATGGAAAAAGATTTGCACAGAGAAAATTATAAAACACTGTTGTAAGAAATTCAAAGAGACTCAAAGGAATTTCATGTTCCATTATTAATATTATTGAGACATCAATGCTATCCAAAGCAATCTGTAGATTCAATGATATGCCAATCAAAATTCTAATAGCAAGGCTACAAATACCAAAAACATCTTGAAAAATAAGAATGAAATTGGAAGACTCATACTTCCCTATTTTGAAACTTACTATGAAAGTATAGTAATCAAGACAGTGTCATACTTGCATAAGGATAGACATAGAGATTGATGTAATAGAATTATGAGTCTGGGAATAAACCCATATATCTACGGCCAAGTGATTTTCAACAAAGACTCTAGGACCATTCAATATAGAAAGAACAGTCACTCCAAGAAATGGTTCTGGAACAACTGGATCTATGTGCAAATTAATGGAATTAAATCCTACCACAGGTCATATAAATATTGAATTTAAAATGGATCAATGACCAAATGCCATTGTTGTTGTTGTTAGGTGCTGTGGAGGCAGTATCTGACTTATACCAACTCTAAGTACAGCAGGTGAAACACTATTGTCAGTGCTTCTCTGCTAATTATAGAGTTTTCAATGGCAGATTGCTTTTTGGAAGTGGATTGCCAGCTTCTTGTCCCAAAATGACTAAATAGGAGAGTTAAATTTACAAAATTCTTAGAAGAAAACATAGGAGTAAATCTGCATGACTTTTGATTTGCTAACAAATTCTTAAATATTTTTATACACAAACAACAAAAGGGAATATAAATTAGACTTCACCAAAATATAAAAAGTTATAAATTCAAGGACATTATCAACATAGTAAAATCACAATCCACAGAGTGAGAGAAAATACTTTCAAATTGTGTATCTCATAAGGATTAAAAAGACAAAGAATTCAAATAAAAATGGGCAAAGGACATGTACAGCCACTTCTCCAAAGAAGAGGTAAAAATGGCCAACAGCGTATGAACATTTTTTCAATATTATTAGTCATAAGAGAAATACAAATCAAAACCACAGTGAGGAACCACCTCACAACCACTATGTTGACTACAGTTTTAAAATGGAAAATAACATGTTGGTGAGGAGGTCGAGAAATTGGAACCTCATATATTGCTAGTGGGAATGGAAAATGGTTCAGTTGGTATGGAAAACAGTTTGGCAATTCTTGCAAAAGTTCAACAGAATTATCATATGTTTCTTCAATTCCAATCCTAGATATATATTCAAAAGAACTGAGAATAAGAGTTCAAACAAGTACATGTATATACATGTTCAAGCAGCACTATTCATATAGCCAAAAGATGGGAACAGACTAAATGTCCATCCGTGGTTGAATAGTTACACAAATCATGGTATATACATACAATGGAGTATTGTTCACCCATTAAAAAAAAAAGGAATGACACACTGATAAATGCCTCAAAATGGCTGAATGTGTGAGGGGGTGGAACATGCTACATGAAATAAGCCAGACACAAAAGATCACATATTACATGATTCCCTTTGTGCAAAATATCCAGAATAGAGAAGTCCAAGAGAGGCACAATACAGACACACATAAAAACATATGTACCAGTATATATTACATGCATACAGAGAGAGAATTATATTAGGAAACTGACACATAGATGGTAGGTGCAGACAAGTCTGAATCTATGGGGAAATCTGGGCTAGAAACTCAAGGAAGAGTTAACATGGCAGTTTCAAACCAAAGGCAGTCTGGAAGTGGAATTTCTTCCTTGGGGTATGTCAGTCTTTTTCTCTTAAGGTCTTCAACTTGGATTGGTTGAGTGAGACTCAACCATATTACAGAGGGTAATATGCTTTACTCAGAGTCCACTTATATAAATGTTCATGACAGTTAAACAAAATGCCTTCACAATAACATCCAAACTAGTGTTTGAATAAAAATTAAGTACTATAGCCCAGCCAAGTTCACTTATAAAATTAACCACCATGGAGCAGGGTAGGGGAGTTATGGGGAAAAACTGCCTAATAGGGAGCCAAGTTTCCCAGGGCTACCATAACAAAGGGCTGGGGCTAACTCAGTTGGTAGAGTGCTGCTCTGCACTGAGGACCCTGGTTCTACCCTCAGTACTGCAAAAATGGGAGCAGGACATGGCAATCCACTCCGGAAGCAATCCCAAAACAATCAGCCATTGAAAACCCTACGAGCATCACTATGAGTCAGACTGACTCAACAGTACCTAACAACAACAAACATAACAAAGTACTACAAAATGGGAGGCTTAAACAATAGAAATCTATTATGTCACCATTCTGGATGCTAGAAGTCCAAGATGAAGGTCTTGACAAGAACCGTTCCTCCTGAGTACTGTGAGGGAGAATCTGTTCTGTCTCTCTCTCTCCTAGATTTGATGTTTACTGGCCATCTTTAGTGTTTACTTGGCTCATGCTGCACCACCCCAAGCTCTGCCTATATCTTCATATTGACTTCTCATTGTGCATGTAGCTCTATGTCCATATTTCCCCTTTTCATAAGGAGATCAGTCACTGAATCAGGACCCACCCAAAGACTCAGCTTCACTACATGTGATAGGACCCTATTTCCAAAAAATATCACATGTGAGGGTTAGAAATTCAGCATATGAATGAGGGGCACAGTCCAAACCATATCAATGGATGAGGAGATCTGCTTTGGAATGACAAAAATGTTTTAGAGCTAGAGAGAAGTGGAAGTTGCACAACATCTTGAATGTACCAAATGCTTCAGAATTGTTCATTTTAAGTGGTTAATTTCATACTGTGTAAATTTCATCTCAACAGGCTACTTGAAAAAATAAAGTTTCATTTGCAGTGGATCACTAAAGATAGCATCACAGAGATTGGGTGTAACTGGTGGAAGACACAGCATAGGCAAATTTATGGAGGAAGGACAATGTGAGAAGCAAGCAGAGTGTGTAACAGCTATAGACAGGTATGCCATTGTTCAACCACAAGATTTACATTCCAAATAAATCTCACTAGCTGAGTGGGTTAAGGGATATCATCTCCAGCTGAGGAGATATTTGCCCGACACATTCCCCAAGGGCTGGCTGCTTTCTTGGTCTTCCAGAAAAATGATACCTCCAAATGTGGACCCACTGGCATCGTTAAGTCAAATGTGTCTCTCTTTTCAACAAAAGTGAACTTGATAAGGCCCCACAGGAAAATACTAATCAATACATTGTGCAAACTGCACCATGGTACATCTTATGTGACTGGGAGCAGATGGTACTAGGTTCTATACTATCCTACAGAATGGGAAAATTAAAAGTTTAACTAGTTATCTCAATGCTACTCAAAGAAGCCAGTCCAGTAGGGCTTGCCTCTACTGGTTTACAATGGCATAAGAATCTTGTGCCATCAATAATTGTGACATAAGCAGATAATGGTGATAAAATGAACTACTATCTATGCAGAAATATAGATAATAAATATCACAAATATGCTAAACAAAAGGAGGAAGGCACTAAAGAGCAGCATGATTCTATAAAGTTTAAAAACTAATCAATGATATTAAAAGTCAGGATACTGGCTTCATTTGTAGGGAGATCATGACTGGAAAGAGTCCAAGGGGGAATTCTGAGGTAACTATAATGCTCTTTTTCTCAATCTTAGTGTTAGACAGGAATATTCCCTTTGTAAAAATTCATTATACCATACACTGAGGATGTGCATCTTTTGTGTGTAGGGAATTATCTGGACACCCCGGGGGTGGACTGGGAGGGTGACCAGGTTGAGGCTTGCTTGGTACCAGCCGAGGTCTAAGCCCTCCCCAGATCCTGCCCTGTTCCTGTCCCTCCCACCTCTGGTCACCCTTAACCCAGGAACCTGGAGTGGGACCTATTTGACTCACTAAGACCAATATGGCTGTCCAAGTCCCAGTTCACCCTTCACCTACTTTACCCCTACTGCTCCCACCAAGTAATCCAAGATGGCCCCCAAACAGCCCAGCTCTTGTGTGGCCTCCTTCAATCTGATTGGCTACCTGGATCCACGTGATTGGTCAGAAAAGGAAGCTCAGTGATTGGCCTGGCCTGCGCCTAACCCCATATCAAAATTTTTGTTTTGCAAATCCCTAATTACATAATTGCCACACCTGGTATGAGCCGCTCCCTGATTGGCTATTTCTGGATCCACACCCTCTTCATAGAAGCTATATAAACCACCACTGAAACTACTAGCTCCCCTTTTGTCCCTTATGTTCTTGATCCTCCCCTGTTCCCCTGCTCTCCGAGCCCTTTCAAACCTGACCCCCACACCCTACTCCTGAGACCTGCAACCTCCAACCCCACCAGTAAAGACATCTGAGGACTACAAGCAAGACTCCGTGTCGAGCCCAGGGCCTCTGAAGCGGCGAAGGCACCAAGAAAGACATGAAGAGCTCTCTGCTTTTTTCCCCCCACCTTGGGGAGGAGGAGAGTAGGGAAAGTGAACCGTGAGAGGCAACAGGAGACACAACCTGGGACACTTTCATTGAGTGTCATTGTACTACACCCCCTTTAGTTCACCTTGGTAGGTGCAGCTTAATAAATCCTGTTCCTGTTTGCAAGAAGGCTCCCAAAGTCCTTCTTTGGTGCCACCAGCTCTTACCCATTTCCAAGAGTCCCTGAGTACCCATGTTGTGGCAAGCTCTGTTACCCCACTAGGCCAGAGTGAACCCCAACATGTGTGCATCCTACATTTCAATATTTTTAAATGTCTTTGAGATAACCATAGTTTTCATATAGGCAACTGGAAGTTGTATAGAGACCACTCCACTTCTCTAAAGGGTTCCTCCCATTCTGTCTCCATATTAAGCTTCTAATTTGCTTTGGGTTAATAGATTCGTCGGTTGTAGTGAATTTGAAGACAATAGGAAAATTGCATTTTAAGTTGTAATTTCTAAAGCCGGTATGTAACATAAATGTACCTAAAGATGAGTCTGCTATATGTAACTGGAGGCCAAGTGAATTTATTTACATGCATACAGGTCTATACATATGAAATCCATTAACTTTCTGTCATTGTAACAAATATATCTGAGGAAAACAATTTAAAAAGGGAAAAGTTTATTTTGGCTCAGGGTTTCTAAAGCTTTAGTCCATGGTTGCTTGACCTCATTGCTGTGGGCTTGTGTTAAGGCAGAACATCGTGGCACAGAGTGTGTGATGGAGCAAAGCTGCTCACCTCACAGTTGCCAGGAAGCGTAGAAAAAGAGAAAGAGAATGAGAGAGACTAGGGGCGACATATCCTTTCGAATATATCCCCTCCAACAGCCTACTTCCTCCACCTAGGCTCTACCTCCTAACCATCCATTCAGCTATGAACTCATCAATGGGTTTATCCACTGATGAGGTTAGGGCCCTCGTGACCCAATCACCTCTCAAACAGCATCATCATCTGGGGACCAAGCCTTCAAAACAGAAGCCTTTGGAGGACATTCCAGATGTTAACTAAAACGCTACATATAGCAGAATTCTGTAAATAACATCTCAGTGCTCCCAGAAACCTTCAACAACCCACAAGTACACAATGCAGACATTTTTTAACACGTTCTTGGCTTTCTCCTGTCCTGTATATCTGAGGAGAACTCATGTTTTCTATACCCTATCTTCACACTTCTTTGAGTTTTGCTGGAGTATTCTCCCTCACTTGTTGAAAGACAAGCCTTCCTATTTAGAAACGGCTCAGCAAGAGCCTCCCAAATTCCTTCTTCACTCCCCAGATAAAATGTAGGCGGGACCATTCCACATCAAAGAACCAAACCAGGGTTAAGCCCCACAGTCCATTCTCTGAAATCTTCAAAAGTTCCTACACAGCATTTCTACTGCTCTAGGTGTCTGTAATCAAATACCAATTCCTGCTCTACTAATCCACACAGAGCAAGGAATTCTACAGATGTGGCCCTCCTCCTGTGCAAACTCATTGCCCTCATGCCCCTGGAAGAAGAGCTGCTGGGAGTCACATTGCCTGAAACAGCCTTTCCCACTCTGCAGAACGCCTTCTTCCAGAGCTGTGTTCCAGCCCACACATATACCCTCCTCATATTCAAAGATGCCCACTTGGAGATGGGTGCTACTTGATTGGGGTTGGTCCACATAATCATCCCATTTACACAGTTATGGTTATTCATTGCCTCCCATGAGGATACATGGCAAGAACTTCAACGTTAGGTGATTTCATTGTATGTAAACATCATAGAATGTACTTATACAAGCCAAGATGGCTATGATGTCACTAGGCAATATCATCCTTTGAGGCCACTGTTGTGTGTGTGGTCTCTTAGTTGAAACCTTGTTACGTGGCACATGACTGCACATTATTAACTTCTCTCTTTCCTATACGGAAGGAAAGTTGAAGATATGAACATGTGTGTAAATGTCACTGATTATTCTACACAGAGCAATATTCTCCTTTCAGAACCTGCTGAAAGAATGTGAGCTGTGACCAGGTACAGTGGTACATGCTTGGAATCCCAGTAACTCAGGAGGCAGAGACAGGAGGATGAGTTTGAGGCCAGAGGTGGCTTATATAACCTAGTAAGACCCTGACTCAAATTTTTTAAAACTAGGCTAGGAGTACAGCTTAGTGGTAGAACACTTGCAAAGTGTATGCAAAGCCCTAGGTTCAACTCCTGAGTACTACAAGAAAAAAAAAGGAATGTGAGCTAAAAGCTACCTTTAGAAGGTAGGTAGGGGGCCCAAGTTGTGTGTACTGGACAGAAAATCTCATTGGCAGAACTCACTGAAGTATGAGGTGGTACTCTCGTGCCCTCTGAGTATCACCTGTGTTAAACAGCCTCTGTGGAGCATCAAAATCCCCATTCTAAACCCCCCTGCCCTCTCAGCCATGGAGGACCTCACCAGAGCACTAACATTCCCAGATTTGTAGCCCAACCATACCATGAAAGAGAGGCCTCCCAGGGAAAAACTGAAAGCACACTGGAAGACTATCTGCAAAAAAAAACTAGTGGTTGAGTATAGTGAGTGGAGGCTGAGACCAGAGCCTTGCCCCTGGGAAGCAGCCCTGGGGAAGTGAGGCAAGCTCTGCCTTCAGAAATTCAAAGGCACACCATGCCACCTGCAGGACGTTTGGGCCATGATCCTCTCCCTCCTCAGGCCTTCCTTCCCCCATTACTTCAGTTATGAAAGGAGCAGCTGGTCCAAACTGGTGGTTTTGAAACAAGAGTACCATAAGAATCAACTTGGGAACTTTGTTAATATTTGGCTCCAATCCCTACCCCAGACAATATTAAAGAGCAGATCTCAGGTGGCCTGGGCATGGTAAGTTAGAAAAGTTTCCCTGATGATTCTTGTGTTCCCCAATAGCCTGTGGTTCCACTGATAGAACTTAATACTCCACTCCAAGAAAAAATGCACCCGTAGCCTGATGCTGTGGTCAAGTCTTTTTCCTAACATCAGCCTGGCTAAGGTGCTTTGGTTATGGCAAGGCATTCAGCACATGTAGGCTGGAGACACAGGGGCCCCTCACCTGCCTTTCCTTCCACAGTCTGCAAGGTCCCCTGGTCTCCTGCCTGCTCATCCCTCTGGACTGTGGGGGGCTTCCTCTCCCTGTCACTCAAGGGAGACTCCGTGTTGATAATACCATCTTCCACCCAGTCATCCAGATTAAAAAGTTGGGACTTCGTGGCCCTCACCCTTTCCTCGCCATGTGCATACTGAGATCCTGTGTACCTTACTTGAGTCTTGTCCTTAATGGCACTGTCTTCTTGGGTCAGCTTCAATCTTGCCTGGAATAATACAAAAGCCCACAAGCAGGCAGCCCTCCTGCCAGCCCCTCCACCTGACCCTGGGATGAATTTATCAACTCAAGTTCTGCCTTAAGAAAACCCCTGCACTGGTAGGTAAAATACTGGGGGGATGGGGATTTGTCCATTTTATAACAGGGTCTACTATTTTCACTGGAATCTCTTTTGTTGTGTATTTGTTCAAAGTGGATCGCACTGTCTATCGCGCTGCCAGACCAATTTTTCTGCACCACCACCTTGTTCTTGACCAGGATGACCTTGAGGGCAGGAACCAGGGCTTCAGCACCTCTGTCTCCCCATCGTCTTGCTCGGTGTCTGGCACCAGGGAGGAAGAGTTCCATACATGATGAATTGAGCTCTTAGCCTCGGCCCAGAATGATTTCAGCAGCGTGGAAGCAATGCCTTGAAGAACTCTCCCTCCTGGGCTGGAAACCCAGAGAAACCTCTTGGCTCCCTCTCCGCAAGATAACAGCCCTTAACTCTGAGAGGAACATTCCATGGGCCTCGGCTTTGCCAAGGAAAGCAGCCCAAGCCAAGGTGCCTCCAGCCTATGGAGGGGCCTTAAGGACCCAGTGCCAACGGCAGCAGGTGATTCACTCTCAGACAACACCATGCACCTTGTCAGTGCCAAACCATCTGCTCATCAAACCAGCCGCAGGATCCCAGACCCCTTTGATCAAGGAGGCCCGGTCCCAAAATTCCCACAAGCCCCAAGCTGTCTGCCAATCATAACTCCAGTCCTGGGCTCCCCTACAGACTCCGAGTTGTATGTGTCTTGCTCAGAGATGTTTATAACTCCAGTTCCAGAGACAGCTTGGAGGGCGCTCAGGCATAATCTACTTAAGACAAAAATCCATGACGTCTTCCTGGAATCCTGCGGGGTTCCCAGGAGGCATTCCGACCTGTACTTGGGAATATTAGATTTTCCTGCACGCTGTATGCCAGGTGCAAAATTACAAAGGTAGACCAGAAGATGACCAGACAGCCTAAAATGTAAAACACGCATGTGCAAAGGGGAGAAACAAGGATCGTGGAATCCCATTGTTCAGGTTTATTCCAGCAGCGCAAGCCAAGTGCAGAGTTTTGCCTCATCTCTACGATGTCTTCTCCCAGACGACAGGCAGTCAGGGCCAATTTCCCAGCCCAGAGCAGGGATATGACCTTCAGGGCCCGGGACCCCTGGGCTCAGTCCTTCCTGGACCACAGTGGTGAATAGCAGAGGTCGCTACTCAAACCTGTGCAGAGATGCAGACACGTTCAGGGCAGAGCTCCCAGAAATCTAACTGCACGAAGAACTGAATAGTCTTCAGGAAGACAACTCGCCCTAAGACAAGACTCAACACTGGAGACCTCGATAGACGTTTTCTACACCTCAGCACAGAGGGAGCTCTCAATATGCTCTGATCTGACACGCAGATCTGTCCTCCAGCCAGTCGGATGGATTCACATTTGTCTTTAACTGCTTGAAGAAAAGCTAGGAACTGAAAGGATCACAGAGCAGGCTCCAGCTTCAGGCTGGGATGGCCCTGCATGTCACTGCTATAGCTTGTTGTTGTTAGGTGCCCTCTAGTCGGTACCCGACTCATAGCAACCCTGCATACAACAGGAGAAACACTATTGTCAGTGCTTCTCTGCTGTTCATAGGGTTTTCAATGGCAGATTGATTTTTGGGAGGGGGTTGTCAGGTTCGTTTCCCAAGCCTACAGCATCTGGTGTTGCCAGGCGGTCTCCCATCCAAGTACTAACCAGGCCTGACCCTGCTTAGCTTCCGAGATCTTACAGGATCGGATGCCACAGGGCTACAGCTGCAGGCTCCAGATAAGGGTAGGGGAGTAAAATTCAGACTGTCGCTATTACTGGGAATTGATTTGCATACACTAGTTGGAAACTGATAGACTCCCAAGTCATAAGAGAAAATGACTGCATGGTTGATGGGTCCTCCCACTAAAAGCCTGGATCAGCCTCCTGTGGCCTTAGTTTCCTTATGCAAAGATGGGAGTTACCATTTGAAAGCAGGGGAGCCATTGGGAGCAAAACCTCAGCCCTGAGTCATGAGAGTAAGGTGATGGCTAGGCGGCTGGTGAAGAAGGGTTTTGGTGGGAGCCCCTGGAGGCCTTTTCTATCACAGGATACCAGAGGGGGTCTCCAGGTGCCTGTGTGGACTAGAGCCCCAGCACCTTCCTTCTGAGCAAAGACAGTCACTGGTGGTCCCTGCCTCCTGAGCCATCATCCTCAACCCTCATCTCTTCCCCTACCCAAGAGATTCTGGGAGATGACCGCAGAGAGCATGACCGCAGAGCAATGGCAGAGCCCCATCCTCTCATCCGATCACCCACGGCTTAGCAAGTGCCTCCTTTGTGTCAGACACTAAGTGAGGCTCTGTGTGCACACTGAGGAATGAGACAGACAAGCTCTCACCCTCACCCAGCTCCCAGGGTGCACGGGCAGACAGGCAGCACACAGTGAAACACAAAAGATTTGCCAAATATGGAGGGAGAAAACGGGCCTCTGTAGAAGACAACAGGAGAGGAAACATTCTGCAGAAACGCTCCTTAACCTGAGCTGTGAAATCGGTAGAAATGCAGTGGGAGAAAGACTGCTCCAGGTATTGAGGCCAAAGGAGTGCTCTGCCCCCGAAGGAAGCCACAGGGCCACAGTAGCGTCTGCAAAGGAAAGAGCTGCAGGGATGAGGCCAAAAAGGAGCAAAGGCCAACTGCACACGGCCTTGCTGCCTGCAGGGAAGAGCACGCACTGGTGCAGTAGGAAACCGGCGATGGGCTCTGCCCAGGAAACTCACACCAACCAGCTTCTTTTTATAAACCTAAGTCTGTCTGCTTGGGGACAGTCGTAGGTTGTCTGTTGTTGTTAGGTGCCTTGGAGTCTGTATCCGACTCATAGCAACCCTCATAGGGTTTTCAATGGCTGACTCTTTCAGGATTGCCTTGGGAGTGGATTGCCAGGTCCTTCTCCCATTTCTGTGGTGCTGGGAATTGAACTCGGGACCTCAGAGACTACAGCACAGTGCTCTACCAACTGAGCTGTCTGTCTTCTTGGGGACAGTCATAGGTATGGCTGAAAACTGGAACCGAGGAGCTGGGTGTGGCAGTGCACATCTGTCATCCCCAGCACTCAGGAGGCTGAGGCAGAAGGATCACAAGTTCAAGCTCAGTCTGAGCTACATAGCAAGTACCAGGCTAGTGTGGATTGCACAGTGAGACTCAGTTCCAAAAAAGCGCTCCCCACACACAAAAACTAAATTTAAAAAGCAAAAGGAAGTAAGGAGACTGGTGAGTAGCATAGAAGTTCAAAAGAGAGTTGACTGGAGTGGAAACCACAGTGAAGAAAGGGATAAGTCTGAAAAATAGTTGAAGAGAGAATCATGAGAATTGCAATGAATGGGCCAGGGGATGAGCGAGGGGGAGAGGCAAGGAGGATGCCTCGGTTTCCAGCTGAAGCAGCTGTGTAAGCAGAGACGCCATTTATCGAAGCTAAGACTGAGGCCTCTCACGTGTCCTTCAGCTTGCTGTGCTGTGGGGGCAGGAGGGAGCCTTTCATGGTGCTGTGATGCTAAAAGCTATGCCACCAGTATTTCAGATACCAGCAGGGCCACCCATGGTGGGTAGGTTTGAGCTGAGCTTCCAGACTAAGGCAGACTAAGGAGAAGGACCTGGCAGCCCACTCCCAAAACAATTAACCATTGAAAACCCTATGAAAAGCAGAGAAGCACTGTCAGATATAGTGCCGTAAAAATGAGCCCCCCAGACTGGAAGGCATTCAGGAAACAACTAGGGAAGAGTTGCCGCTTCAAAATAAAGTTGACCTTAATGACAGGAATGGAGTAAAGCCCCAGACCCTCCTTTTACTTATATGACACATCTCAAAAGAAGAAGAAACACAGTGGCTACAACAATGGGCTCAAACATATAAAGATCGTATACATGGCACAGTGTCGAGGAGTGTTTTGTTCTGCTGAATTTAAGAACAGGATGAGTCAGATTCAACTCAACAGCACCCAACAACAAGGACAAGACCGAGGTAGAGCAGGTTTCAGAGAGACTATGAAGTTCTCCATCTGGGACATGTTAAGTTTGAACCTGAGAGACTTCCAAGTGGAACTGCCAGGTAGGTGAGTGAGTTGTGTTTCAAGCCTGGAATGCAAGGGCTCCGCTCCCCGGCCTCTACCTCTCTTTGTCTCCTTCTTTGTCTTTGTTTTCCACTGTGCTCTGCACCAGCAAACCAGCTCCTGATCATGCCAGGACCTTCCTGTCCCCGTACCTTTGCTCACAGGGGCCCTTCCCTGGGTTCCCCTCCACCTACAGCTCACAGCCAAAGCTTGCGAAGGGAGCAGAGGAAGGGTAGATTCCACTAAGCATAGCATGGTGGGATGAATTTCAGTGTCAAGGAGGCTGGAGCGAAGGAAAGGACAGCAGACCCCAGGCCCGCTGGGTGACTTCAGAACGGACTCCGTGCAACATGATGGCTCCCTTTGACCGTGTGTAAGATGCAGCAGAGTGAAGCTAGTGTTTCTGGGCAAAAAGCAAGTCCCAAAAAGCCACATTTTAAGATTATTCTTGCTTTCTCATGGCCAAATTAACCTTATCTAAATAAACAGAATTCATTTCCAAAATCAGCTCTCTACAAATTTCATTCGGAAAAACACATTTGCATAACTTAAGACATAATCAAGGGGAAAACAAAATCAGAAGAGGGAGCCAAATGGTATAGACAAGTTGATTCTGCCCATAGATTGCAAGTTGGCTTTTGGCTACATTTAAAAAAAAAAAAAATTCTTCCCAGCAGGACGCTTGAAGTGTTCTGGAGGTGGAGTAAAGGTTCAATCTGGAACTTCGTGCCATGCTGCAGTAGGGGAATGGCAGCTGGGCCTATAGGGAAGGTTCTCCCAAGGGCTTTAGGCCCTCTGTTAGGGGGCCCAAGGCAATGTCCTTGCCAACTGACGGCCCCACAGAAGGGACTACACTTATCAGGAGCCTCTTGCCCTTGTCCTTCTTGCCAGCTGGCATTGCCTGTCCATGGGCTCTGCTCTCTGATGGGTTTGAGGTGGAACAGGAGGCTTCTTCTCCAAAGCGTGACATCGTCTCTGCCTGCTTCTCCAGCCTCTCCAGGGATGGCTGTCTTCTAGATGCCCAGGCTCCAGCTGTGTAAACTTCTCACAGTTCCTGGACCCCACTGTCCTCATTCTTGTCTAGACACTTCTATATCCGCTGTTCGCCTTGCTGCCAATGCTTTGTCCCGCCCCTTGGTGACATGCTATCTTTGGGCTCTCCTGGATTCTGCTGGGCATCCTCTTCAGTGCCCCTGCTGCACCCCAAGCCACATGCTCGGGTCCATACTTCTGCTGGTTGTTCCTCACTGTACCTAGTACCCCTGCTGGGAAGCCCTGAATCTGCCTGGCTTCCTGTGGCTTCTCTGCCCCCTGGATAATGGTGCTCACTGCATCCTTGCTAAGTAAGAGCATAAAGGAGTTCTTGCTCTAGGCTCTCACTCTCAGCAGTCCTTCAGAGCTATGGAGAAAGGTCGAGGGTGATTAATGAGGTGAGATTCAGAGAGCGCCAGATACACCCAGATCCAGAGAGGACGCTCGTGTAACAAGTGAGAGCCAGGGCTGTTGTGTGTGCGAACTTACAGAGTTTGAGGCTTGCAGATTCGGTCTCCCCACTTCAATTAGGGCCTCTTTGTGACAGACTACACCCCTTCCTCCTGACCCCTGTCCCAGAATGCAGTAAGGACACAGCACTACGCAGCTGGAACAGGGCAACACAAGTCCTGGGCTCATTTGGGACTGTCTTAGGCAGATTTCTCTTAGAGAATCTGAAACCCCCATGAACGTCTTTCATACTCACAGATCCTGAATTTCCATTGGTGAGAACACACACACACACACACAAATACACACACACACACACACACACATATGTTGTTGTTGTTGTTAGGTGCCGCAGAGTTGGTATCCGACTCAAAGTGACCCTGTGTACAATAGGGGAAACACTATTGTCAGTGCTTCTCTGCCGTTCATAGGGTTTTTAATGGCAGATTGATTTTGGGGGGTAGTTTGCTGGGTCCATCTCCCAATCAGATGCCATAGGGCTATGGCTGCAGGCTATACATACATATATATATGTATATATATATATATATATATATATATACACACACACACACACACACACACACACATATATACACATACATATATATATATACATATATATACACACACACACATATATATCCTCATATATGACTTGGATATGGAAAGTTATTGTCATTTTCATTATCATTGCTCCCCTTTCCTGCTCCACAAAGTTCTGTTCCTCTTATTCTCTAAGCCTCGCGCCCACAAGCCATCTACATTCTCTTATTTCCTCTCTGCAGATGTTTGGGGTCAGATCACTGGCTTGGGAAGGAGGCAGCATTCAGAGGAAGAGGCTTTGTCAAAAGACCCAGCTGCCCTGATGAAATGAGGGCCAAGCACCTGAGAGCGCTCAGTCAGGACGACAGCAGCCCAAGGCTCCAACTGCAGCTGCCCAGGTGTCCTCAGTGTCCATCGAACAGCGGCCCCTACCCTTTGCCTCCCCTGCCCACCACATGTCCTCTGGCCTTCCCGGTTACCACCCACCTCCCTGCTGGGAATGCGCATGCGCTACATGCTATAAATCAGTGCTGTTTTCAGGGCATCAGCGCATCCTGGGGAGCCCGCCCTGACCATGGCCCTCCACACACACACATGCTCACCAAAAGTACACCCTACATATACCACATACACAGCACACAGAAAGGCATAGCACACCCCCTGTGCACACCCTGTACGGGCACATGCACGATACAAATAAATACAAACCATATGTACCACACACAAACAGGCAACACACTCTGCACACACACTACACACGTGTACTGTGTATACACATGCGACAGATAAATACACCCCACACAGTGCGCAGACCCCATTCACACGCATCATACACAATGTGCACACAGTACCCACTGTGTGTGTGCACACAGCATACAGATAACTGCACCCCCACACACTGGACATACGCTACAAACATACCATCTACATGACGCATACGCAGCAGCCCCACATGACACAGCACACACATCATGCATCTTACGCCTATCACAGACATGCACATGACGCAGAAACCCACATGCTCCCACATTCCACCCACACTGCACACACACAGCCCTCCCTCATCCAGCACCCCTGGTTTCCCTTCTTCCTGAAAGCAGGCCAACACCATTGCTCTCTAAACGCATGATAGATGCCAAGTCCAGACAGGCACCTGGCCCACGGGTGGCCCTTCTACCTCCCAGCCTGGGGCCTGAGCAAACCCGGCCTCCAGGGCAAAACCATGAGTGGAGAGGACTTTGGGCAGAGAGTAAAAGGGCAGCCCCATGTGGATGATTGGGGAAATCCCCAAGAACCCCTCACTGGTACACCTGGCTCTTCGCAGGTCCTGGATTAAGCCATCTGCACTCTCCCTAGGCACCAGCAAACAGGGAAAACACAGCTGCTCTCCAAGAAACAAATGCCTCCCGAAATTCTTCCTACCTTTTCTCCTCTTGCCTTCTCCACCCTCACAGCCCAACTACCCTCCCTGGGCCATCTGAGCCTAGGCAGGTTGCAGATGACAGGCAGGCGATACCACTCTCCCTGGCACTGATGCTTCACACTTCAGACCAAACATTTTACCCAAGCAAATGGGAGGTAGACACCTTAACAGAAGGAAAGAAAGAAAGAAAGAAAGAGAAAAAGAGAAGAGGCCGGGCGTGGTGGCGCACGCCTATAATCCCAGCGGCTCAGGAGGCAGAGGCGGGAGGATCGCAAGTTCGAAACCAGAGGTAGTCTGCGTAACTTAGTGAGAGCCTGTCTCAAAAAGTAAAAAAAAAAAAAAAATGGGCTGAGGTGCAGCTCAGTGGTCCAGCAATTGCAGAGCATGCAGGCTCAAGGCCCTGGGTTCAACCCCCAGTACCTCAAAAAAAAAAAAAAAAGAAGAAGAAGAGAAGAGACAAACTCCATGGGCTAGGAGGAGATGGGTGCTAGCCTGGCTTTGCCATGAACCCCCACATCACCTTGGACAGGTCGCTTGAGCTCCCCAGGCCTCCGATGCCCCATCTGTGAGGTGGGGCTATTCCCTCCGGAGGCCTCGCACAGGGTGAGTGTGAGGAGCGACTGAGGCAGTCAATAGCTAAGGCCTGCGAGCTCCAAGTGCCTGACAGATGTCTCCCTGGCAGACACTTTGCATCTTCCTCCACCCCTGAGACGTGACAATGTAGAAGCCACTGAGTAGACTTATCTTTCCATCTCATTCCAGGGATATGGCTCCCTCAATGCCATAAACAGAAGACTAGAAACTCAGCCAATCTATTTAACGTTAGAGGCAAAAATCCTAAAACCGCAATACCCTGAGAAGAGTGCCAAGACTACCACAATCGTAACACGCCCCAAACCTATGACTTTCGTCATGAATGGCCATAACCCCACTCAGAGCATAAGGTAGCTGCATCCTGGGGGCAAGAAATGCAGGTATCCTGCCGTGCTGGGGCCTCTGCCGTGACCTAGGGCCCCAACAAGTCCCAAGCCTGGTCCCAGATCCCAGAGCCACTCAGGGACTGACCGTGCCCCTCCTTCTCCCCCCAAAGTGCTGCACTGAGTGACATCTAACCGTCAAAGTGCTCGAGACCACAGCAACCCTGAACGTGAGGCTGATTAAAGCGGGTTATGTGAATTGCCGAATTAAGCCGTCCAAAATTGGATAAAGCGATTGTGAAATCTGTTTTGAGTCAACCTATCCATGTCTCATTGCAGGAAAATGTCTCGGTAAGAGTTCATGGAAGAAAAAACTCCAGCAACGCATTGTTGGCTGACCTTCCTGGGCTCCTAATATTCGGTTCCCCAAAAGGCATCTTAGCCATGTAATTTCCAATATGGGAACAATTTGAGTTGCAATTAGGCAAATCTCAGAAGGTTCTGCCACTGATTTGTTCGCTCTCTCAATATTATTCTATAGGACACACTAAAACGCTGCACCAGGTTCATGCAGAGGACAATTAGAAGCACTGCATGTTGGGTTACAGGGCTGGGTAAGCCATCACTGTACCATGGTAGGGTCCTTCGGCCTTGGGCCGGGCACATGCCCTCCACCTCCAAGGACATCTACTGATTTCTCTGCTGGGGGCAGGGGCTGTTGACAACTCAGAGCTTAGGCTAGGGTAATAGCAAGTCCAGGGGCCCTGGACAGGGAGTAAGTGGTGGCCAGGGTAGCTACCAGCTGAAACACAGCCTCAGGGGTTATACGTAAAAGAAAGTCTACAGACAATTCCTCAAAATAACAGTCATTGTTGTTGTTAGGTACCATCGGGTCATGTCCAACTCTTAGTGACCCTCATAGGATTTCCAATGGCTGATGCTTTGGGATGGCCTCGAGAGTGGATTTCCACGTCCTTCTCCCATTTTTGGTGGTGCTAGGAATCAATCTAAGGACCTCAAACACTCCAGAGAAGCACTCTACCACCTGAGGTAAATCCCAGCCCCTCACGGTAACAGTAGATTTTGTTAAAAGTCTTATTTTCCATTAAGCACCTCATCTGGTCCAGGCCCCACCTAGGCCCCAGGGACACTGGGATGAGAAAGATGTATCTCTGGCACACAAGGGGTCTAGGTCAGGGTATGTGTCAGCAGACTCAATTATGATATGAAATAAGTTACAATCAGATATTACTTTCAGAAGTACCAGGAAAGTTCAATTAATGCAACACACAATATAAAGGACAAAAAATGTACGGTCATCTCACCAGATACAGAGGAAAGGATGTGACAGAAATCCAACACAACATATAAAAGGCATGCAAGCAAAACAGAGATTGTGGGGAAGGAGGGTGTCAGTAAGGGATGGGAAAGGGGGAATGGGAGGGAAGCAGGGAGGTGAACATGAGCAATGGACAATGACATGCATGTATGGAAATGTCATAATAAGAAAGAAGACTCTAACTTGGACACTACCTAAATAACTAATAAAAATTTTCAAAAAATACAAAGAAATTACTTCTTAAACAAAAAAAAAAAGAAGTAGTAGTAGTACCAGGAAAGCACAGAAAAGGAAAAAAAATTAGTTCCCACTGGCAATGGGAGAATAAACTTCGAGAGAAGGGGATAGTTGAGTGGGCCTTGAAACATGGATAAGAGTTTGGTAGGTAGAGAAGAGAGAAATGGCAGTGGTAGAGGAACATTGTCTTTTCTTGGTAAGGATGAGTTGGTGCTGAGAATGCCTCCTGAGGATAAAATCATGTTCATCTTCTTCAATAAGCAAAACCATGTTGGCCTTCAGGTTTAAACTTACATCTTTTCCTTATCTCTGGTCTCCAGGAAGGAGAAACCGTTGTTCTAGCCCTGTGGGGACATCTGGCTTGTCCTGGGCTCCTGTCGTGATCTGCCTTTTATCCCTGTGGCTGGTTTACTCCCAGTGAGCAGGAATGTCTGGATCTTCTAAGCTCTATGCACAAACCACAGAGGCTGCCTGGCCCCTCCTCGACAGCCCAGAGTTCTTGCATCACCCGGACCATATGAGGTCACGCACTTAGGTGAGGGCAGAGTCAGCCCCAGCCCAGGGAGAAGCCCAAGAGCAATGGCCGCATCCAGTTTGTTTGCCCAAGCCTACTAGGGCTGAGCCTCCAAGGCTACAAAACTGAGTGAGCCTGGCCCATGGGCTGGGCTGCACTGGCACAGCCCAGGGAACATTGTGGTTGATCCCTGGTCAGGTGAGGAGGCTGGACCTGGAGTGGGACGGATAGACAAGAATGGGCAACAGTCACACGGACAGGGACCAGGGTAGAGATGAGTTACATCCTGGCATGGATGAAGTGAGCTTCAGGGACCATGGAGGATGCAGAAGTCTAGGAGAGTGGGTGACAGCTGAGCAAAGGCAGCCTCCCTGAGGTGACCCGCCTGTAGGCTGGCAGTTGGTGAAGCAGGACTAGACCTCCTGCTGCTCAGCATAGCAATGCTGCCACCCATTAAAGCCACCTTCCCGCCTCCCCTTCTGCAGCGGGGAGCCTGCGATCTCCAGGGGAGCCAATCTGCACTCAGACCAGCCTTCCTGTCCCTACACAGGGACACCCTCCACACACTTCCCTTGCACCTTCCAGCCTGCCACATAGCCATCACTTTCTGACTGAGAAGAGCCTGTGGGAACAGAAATCACGCTGTAACACCATTGATGTCCTGGACAGGGGCAGCAGCCCAGCACTCTACCCCTGGGCTCCCTGCGTCATTGAAAAAATAAGTTCTGTGTCCTTAAGCCAACTGCCCCTCTCCCTCCCATTTTTTTTTTAACATGAAGCAGCCAAACTGGACCCCTCACTGATACACCTGGCTCTTAGCAGGTACTGGGTTAAGTCATCTGGAGTCTCCCTAATCACCAGCGAACAGGGAAAACACAGCTGATCTCCAAGGACCAAATGCCTCCTGCCCTCCTTCCTACCTTTTCTCCTCTCGCCATCTAAACCCTCACAGCCCAACTACCCTCCCTAGGCCAGAGCCCCCCTCCCACCCCTAGGGCACTCCTGGTTTACCACTGAGGCCAGGATCCTCT
This sequence comes from Pedetes capensis, assembly GCA_007922755.1. NCBI lineage: Eukaryota > Metazoa > Chordata > Mammalia > Rodentia > Pedetidae > Pedetes > Pedetes capensis. The sequence goes on along the minus strand of VMDO01013031.1, from coordinate 10,895 downwards.
CTCACGTGATGTCCTGGGAAGGAGAGAACAGGAGGTCTCATTGACCTATACCTTCATAAGCCAGACCTTCATGCCTCCCAGCCTCAGTCTCCCCATCTGGTAAATGGGGCTAAAATCACCCTGCAGGCCCAAGACGGGGAAGTCTGTTCCCACCAGAAGCAAGCTTGTTCCTGTTAGGCGGAGTTTTCTGTTGCTGGCTGAGTGAACAGTCTGCTGCTGCTTCAGACAACTCCCAGTTCTTAAGATCCTTCTGCCAAGATACTTATGGCTTCACTTGGGAGCACAACTCCCCCAGAGGCAGTAGTCTGCTGTCTCCTGAGCCTCAGCCAGTGCACAACCCACCCCCATCCTGTGACAATCAGACCCATGCCTTCCTAACCCAGATGTGGGCTTTCAGGAGTGGCTGGAGGCAGGTCAGGAGCTGCCCTGCTCAGCGTACCAGCCCTCAGGGCCCCCACAAGACATAGGGGGAACATAATCCTGGACAAGGCAAAGCAGCGTCAGGAACCACTCCAATGGGAGTGGCCATTACCAAGGACCCATTGGACATTGCTGCACCCCAGAAAGCCTAAGGAGTCCCAGAAATACTACTGGGAACTGATGGCACCTGGTCCTCTCAGGGACTCTTTTGCACTAAGCAGAGATCCAGCCTGTGTCTGGGCTGGTCATAGCAGGTCAGCAAATGAAAATCAAGAAGATGAGAAGGTGTCACCCTGGGGAAAAGGCACAAAGAAGTGTGGAAGCCGCAGCCCTTCCCCGGGCTCTGCCATACCATGCGCTCCCTTAACTGGCAGACGACATTCTCCTGTGTGGAGCTACCTGTGCCATGTCCGGTCTCCCTCCAGGGCCCATGCAGAGCTGCCCCCAAGCTGCAGGCCTGGCCCAATGCCCAGTAGGGTCTTTGTTGGGGATCCTAGAGAGGACACATAGTTAGGATAAGGGCCCATCTAGCACATGCCTGGAAGACCGTTGTCTATCCTCCAGGGCAAGATGGCACCTGCCCAAAGTCCCGCCCCTCATGCCTCTGGCTGATTGGCTGGCAGCCACCTAAAGACAGTTATTGACAGTCACTACGAGTTACCAAGGAGACTATATAAACTGAGAGCACACGTTTCTCAGGGCTAGCCAGTTAACAGCAGTAATAGTACCATCAAGCTGCTGGCCACACAGCAGAAGCTGCAGGAGCAAGAGACATCAGCAGCAAGTCCTGGAATCACCATCATCCTTGGATCATCAAGAGAGCTACTGCCTACCACCACAGAGGCCACTCCATCTTGGGACCAGGATGCAGTTTCATCAGAAGTAGCCAGTCTTCATGGAACATCTGGGGGCCTGACAAGCCTGGACTACCAACTTGGTATTCATCGCCCCCTCCCCCAGGGGATCCAGGAAAACTACCTGGGACATTGAAGAAACCTACCCAGACTACCTTCAGAGCCGCAGCTAGGCCACCTTCATCCTTCCCAGGGGGGTGGACCTGGGAGGGGGATGGGCCTGGGGAGCCATAACCTGTTCCTTTGCAGGAGCTGCTTAATAAAGAACATCTAAAGGTATCCCAATGGGAGAAGGACCTGGCAATCCACTCCCAAGGCAATCCTGAAACAGTCAGCCATTGAAAACCCTATGAGGGTCACTATGGGTCGGATACCAACTCGACAACACCTAACAACAACAACAAAGGTATCCCAAGGCTATCATCCTTGACTCCGCCTGCCAGTCCTAGCTCACCAGTCCCCCAATGGTGTTGAGGCACTGACTTTGACCAGAGAACTATCCGAGGGAGCCTGCGGAGGAGACGGGTACCCCAACAGGTCTTTGCCAGGCAGTTGATTCAGGAATGCTTGGTCATTTCTGGTTAATCCCATGAAGTCCTTATGCTGGAGAACAGACACGTACACTTGTTCCCAGCACCCAGAGCCCAGCCAACCTCCAGAGGAGATAATGCAATGACCATCCACGGTGAGGGTCACACAGCTCTGGATCATCCTCATCTTGGTTCGTGGCCACTGCTGGGTAGTGAAGGGACACATCTGAGAGTCTGCCTGTTTAGTGGCATTTCCATGGGGATTCTTTTTGGATCAAGGGACCCATGCCATCATGGTTTGCAGCTTCTTTCCTGCTGATTAGCAAGCCCTGGGGGAGGTTGGAGATAATGGATACTGCCGCAGGCTTGTTAGTTACAGCTCCTTTTAAGCCAAATCAACTGAAGGCAGGATGACTAACCCCACTTTCCTTGAGCCACCTTGGTTTTAGCACCAAAATCATACCTCCCCAGGAAAGCCCTCAATCTCAAGCCAATTGGAGCTGTTGGTCACCCTCACAGTAGAAGGGTGCTCTGGTATACACACAGCAATCAGCCCTGGAAACCGCTATGAACATGCCAGGAGGCATCAGTGGCACCACCGCCCTGGGTCTGCCTAGTCTTCCCCAATACTCTCAGGTCAGGTCCTTCCTGATCCTTCATGGGACACCATGCCTTGTCCCCCATTATGCTCATTTTTACACAACCGTCAGAGGGCTGGGCACATGGTGTGTGCTGCATAAAGGAAATGTCAATTTTGCCTTAGAAAGCCCAGCACTCGGACTCTGATCTTTGCTCTTCTCATCAGGGGAAGGCTGAATGGATTCATGTGGGCTCTTGATTCCAACCGAGAACTGAAACCAAGAATTCCTAGGCCAAATTCAAGTTTCTGTTCCTAACTCAGCCACTGCCCATCAAAACCAGTTTGGTAGACCACATAATGTTCAGGCTTATACACGAGAGTTTTCTCACGGGACATCTTACAACCAGTTTTTGAAGAAAATGAAAAGCTGAATGTTTCCAAGAGCAAACTGACTTGGCATTCTACATGATGGAGTCCCGTGAAGGGGACGTCTAAGGAAAGGAGAATACTCTTAAAAGAACAGAAGGAGTGAAAAGATGCAGCAACACTGAGGAACAGAAGGCAGTAGAGTGGGACCCACAGGTGCTTTGCATTTGTAATAAACTCGTTATTTCGCAGTACTTCCAAGTTTACAGAAGGGTGCAGAGGAAGGACAAGGAGTTTGCCCAGATTTCCCTAGTGTTAACATCTTGCATTTCCTGGCTACATTTGACAAAAACTCAGAAACTGACTCTGGCTGGTTCGCATTAACAACCCTCCAGATTTTCTCTGCATCTCCCCAATTGTTGTAATGACACTTTTTCATTCCAGGATAAGCTCCACGGGGTCACCCTGCACTGCGGCCTCATGTCTCCTTAGGCGCCTCTTCTCTGTGATAGTTTCTCAGGCTTTTCTTATCATGTATGACCTGGACCATGTGAAGAAGTCCTGGTCAGGTATTTTGTGGGATGTCCCTCAACTTGGACTTGTCTGTGCTGTCAGCCTTTCTGCAGCTTCCTGAATTTGCCCATATGATGGGGGAACGGGACCCTGGCGATGACCCAGAGAATGGTAAGTGGAGCCTGCAAGGGACTCCAGAGCTATACTCCACGATGTGGCCAATCTGGAAAAATACATGCAAGGTCAGGCTGAGGTCCTTCCTCTGACCCATCAGGCTGAGGGGTCAGCACACAGCATAGGAACACCTAAGACATCAATATCCTTGGTAAAGAACACTGAACATGGTATGCCCACAGTACTGGCTTAGCTCAGCTCTTATCCTTTGTGCAGCTGGCCCAAAGTCACACATGGAAAACACCATTCAGATGTCACTATGGTAGAACCTCCTCAATGTAGATGGACTCAACAGACCACATGGACCCAACCCCAGTATCCAGGCAGTGACTCTTTGGTGTTGAGCCAATAGACCTTTGTGTTCCACTTTGTGTTCCAGATCTCAGTGGAGAGCTAAGTCATAAGCTCATAGCAGTTCATGGATATCCAACAAGTTGTTCTTTTCAAACCTATTGTTGTTGTTAGGTGCCATGGAGTCAGCTCTAACTCATAACGACCCGATGTAAAACAGTATGAAACACTGTGCCATGAACACAATCATTTTATGTTTGAGCCCATTGTTGGAGTCACTGTGTTTCTTCTCATTTTGAGTCATGCCACATCAGCAAAAGCGGTCCCAAGGGCTTTACTCCATTCTCATTATTAAAGTTAAATCTACCTTGAGGTGGCAACTCTTCCCCAGTTGTTTCTTGAAAGCCTTCCAGCCTGGGGAGATCATTTTCTGGCAGCATATTTGACAGTTCTTCTTTGCTATTCACAGGGTTTTCAATGAGTAATTGTTTTGGGAGTGAGCTGCTGGGTCCTTCTCCTTAGTCTGTCTTCATCTGGAAGCTCAGCTGAAACCTGTCCACCATGGGTGACAGTGCTGGTATCTGAAATACTGGTGGCATAGCTTTCAGCATCACAGCAACATGCAAGCCCCCCACAGCATGACAAGCTGACAGACACATGGGGGGTTAAAACCTAGATTCACACAAAATCCCAAGGGCCCCCCATTGTCATTACAGATTTCATATTCATTCATTAGTAAGTCTTTCTACAATCTCAACTCAACCCACTCTTTCAACCTCACGTCGCACTTGCTCCCCATCATACACTCTGAACTAGAACCACACCAGGTTTTCCTCTGTCCTTCAGGCTGGAATAGGCTTCCTCCATCAAGCCCTTCCCCTTTTGCCAAATGCTGAGCTCTTATTTGTCTTCCATACCCCTTAAAAACTTCCCCAAAGAAGTCTTCATCATCTCCTGCCTTCTCTACAAAACCCCCAAAGAATTTCTTCTGTATCTCTCCTATGGTTCTGAGGCTCAACAAACATCAAATTGCATTAACCTCAGTGATTTCCCCAAATAAGAACTAAGCTCCTGTTTCCAACCATATAGAAATGAAAACAGGAAGAGCCAAGTCCTCTAGACCCCAGGGATCAAAGACTTTCACACTCTCTCCTCTTCACAGTTATAATTCAGCTTCAGTTTTTGGTCTTAACAAAAAGCATTCCCAAATGTTGTAAATGTTCCTCTGGGCCTGGAAACATTTTTACTCCAAACACATCAGCTGCAAAATGTTAGAGCCCTCCTTGGAGAAGGAGCAAGAAGGCCAGATATGCTTCAAGCCAAGAGCCAAGGAGGTGGGAGCTTAGACCCCACCCTAACCAAGCTCCTCAGCACCTGGGTGGGCACGGATGGCTCACAGGCAGACCTGAGGAGTAAAATGAGGGGAAGAGAGGATGCTTTTGTTCTTTTAAAGAGTTTCCTATAACATATAAATCCACATGAACTATTTCATGGTCCAAGTCAACAAGTGGAAAGCATTATGATGTTAGAGATGTGCAGACCCTTCACTGCTACCATGGCCCATGGTGTCCATCAGCCTCCACTTCACACTTACCAGCAGGCAACACCAACTAAACTGGTGAAACTTGGATGCCTTCCCCCTCTTCATTGCCCAGGGGCACAATTAAATTTAAAAAATGTAATGACTTTATATCAGGAGGAAGTTTTTCCAGGCCACACATTAAAAAGCAAAATCTCAATTTTACTTTGTTGTTCTTAGGGGCCATTGAGTCAAGTGGAGTCTGACTCACAGCGACCCTCATAGGGTTTTCAAAGGCTGATTGTTTCAGGATTGCTCCTGGAGTGGATTGCCACCTCCTTCTCCCATTTTTGTGGGGCTGGGAATCAAACCTGGGTCCTCAGAGAGTGCAGAGCAGTGCTCTACCAACTGAGCTAAATCCCAACCCCTTGATTCTATAGTCCAGGGTAAAGGATCAAACACTGGCAATTGTGAAAAGTAGGGAAGAACAATGGGTAGGTCATGGATTGGAGTTTGTTTCCTGGCAATCTTTTGCTGACTTGAAGAATACCTACCATATCTGGAGACATTAGTTTCTAAGAATAACAAGAATATGTTTGGATTTCACACATTCTTCTTCTACATCAGAAACCCTTGATAAGTTAAAAGGTTTCTTGAGAGCTGAAAAATCATTAGCTTTGACAATAGACCTATAAATAGAAGACCAGAGCATCATGAATATGCTAATGGCTTTCCCTGCCATGGCCTTGCGGTATTGAGGTTTCAGCCCTAACATGTAGATCAATCGGTGCCAAATCTAACCATCCTGCGATCTTCGGCAGGAATCCCTGCTTCACATGAAACAAGCTGTATGAATCACAGATGTTATGGGAGGGGCTGGTATTTCTGCATAAGAAAAGTGTGTCCCTGTAGAGTTTTGATGATTTAGTACTTGGGTAAATGTTCTCTCTAAACTGGAGCAATAACCTGATAGTTCAGAGGTTATGAATACGATGGCACTTTAAATATTTTCTAAATTAACACATTGCATACAGATAAATCAGCCAGCAGACATTCATGGATCATCTAACTAGGTCTTAAGACAACTGAAATGCAGACTCAAAGAGGCTAGGAATACATACACTATCCCCCAAAAGAGCAATGGCCAACTGGTAGGTGTGAATGGATACCTATGGGATGAGTTGATTCACTGATGAATTGATTAAACTTCATTAATGAAGGCAAGTATCATTTCAAGGGGTCTTTAGCCACTCTGGAAATAAGAGATCAGCTAAACATGGGGAACCCACAGTAGGCACAGAAAACTGGCAGAGGTAACACTCATCTGTTCCTGGTATAGTAACCTTGCTGGAGGTCTCAGCTTGGACAGTCAAGTCACCTTTCATTTGCTCACTCTGCACTTACCAACTGAGCAGCCTTGGAATGGCCACAACATCAAGGATAGACAGGGCATCTTAAATCCATCCTTGCACAATGAACTACAGGGCTCTGGTTGCATTGTCCAACACGGCTGCAGGCTGGGGAGGGGCAATAGAGAAGCACAAGGCCCAGCCATCCTTCAGGGGCTGGACATTCCACCAAGTCATGACACAGGACCTATGTCCTTTTGACTCCAGCTCTTCCTTGCATTCATGTGTTTTACCCCAAGTATGTACAAAACCCTGCAGGAAGGGTCACGCGTGCTATGCAGGAGCAGAGTGTTTACACTGCAAAGCAGAGGAAGCTATCTTGGAAAGATGGCAAAGACCAAGTTGCCCTGGACCTTGGATTCAGGAAGAATAGCTCATGGTGGAGTCTGCCTGAAACACCAGTCCCCATCTTCCAAAATCAGTCCATCTCCAATGGGTCTCTAACAGGGCTACTATACTGGCACTAGATAAATCTCACTTCCTCACAACAATGGCCAGCCTTCCCCACTCTGAGCCCATGATGCTGTGTTTCTAGCTCTCCAGCAGGCTGCAATGCAATTCTGCCTTCTACCCTAGAAACCTCTGTTCCCTTTAAATCTGACTCATCAGACCGAATGCTCTTTGAGGGCAAAGACTTCCTTTTACACTGTAGGAGCCCATACTTCAACTCAAATAGAGCCAGCCTCCATGTGTGTCCATTGGATTGACTCCAAGTTAGGATTAGTTTGGTAGGTGACGAAACCCACTGGGGGTGAATGTGGACCTGCCTTTGCCTCAAGCTCCCTGTTGCTAAGCTCTGTTTCTGGAATCACCCCTGCCCCCTTCTGTGGACAAGAGAGGCACTCCATTTCATCATAGAGTGCAGGTTCCTGCAGACCAAGTTCCAGTCCTGGCAGGAGAGGAGGCTGTGAGAAAGGCTGAAGACCCCACCATGGCACTAGGAGGGAAAGGCCAAGATCCCAGCCCATAATAGTGTTGGCCTTGGCCATGTTCCTGCCTCTGGACATAAGACCAAGTCTTCCCTGCAGCACTCATAGTATCTCTCCCTGATGGCCAGCACAAGAAGGCTTGGCTAAGCTTCATATTCCTCTCCCCAGGGACTAGCCAACAGAACCCAGTCAGTACACACAGCGATCCAGGCTCTATCCTCCCTCACCTGTGTTCCCACAGAACCCCTTTCTCCCCACTGCTCCAACCTGCCCGCCCCACTCCAGCCAGAGTGATGCCCGTAAACACAAATCCAGCTACCTCCCTTCCCTGGCCAAAGCCCCCCTGTGGTATCTCATCCCATTGGCCTGTGCCCCCACTCTTGCCCCCTGGGCTCTGGGATCCTACATGGCCCGGTCACTGCTCAGGAGCTCAGCTCCATGGAGGGCGCCATTTACAGCCCAGCAAGGAGTTGCTTGCTAAGGGTCTCCTGACCCAACGGATCTCCTGACCCACCCCACAGAGCAGGACTGAAGTCACTCCCACACTCTGACTAAAACCAAGGGCGCAACACAGCACAGTGGGCTGTGCAGGAAGAAAATGGGCTGCTGGAGGAGACCAGACCAGGAGGAACCATGGAGCGTGGCCAGAACAGAGCCCTGCAGCCCTGAGACAAGAAAAGCAGGTCAGAGAGGGAGCTGGTGGGGCTCCACTCAGAGAGGCTTCTGGGAAGGCAAGGTTAGGGCTGGGCCTTGAATGATAAAACCACACCCAGAGGCGCAGCTGCCAGGAACAGAGCAGAGAAGTGTGTCCCCCTGGGAAGAGGCACATTGCTCACTCAGATCTAGAGAAGGCAGGAGGCTCACTCTTCCTCCTGGGGTGTCCCTGCCCCAACTTCTTACCTGCAGTGCCCGGGCAAATCCAACTGCACTCACTCTACTCTGGAGACTGCAGGCACCACAGGCCAGGAGCACTCTCTGAACTCCCTGCCCACCCAGCCACATGCTCCCAGGTGGCAGCTGGCCCCCAAGGCTCTGGAAGCCCATCTAGGTATTGCCACGTGATGCTAAGTGAATGGCCCAACCTACCTTCAGGGCCAACGCCCCAGCTGGGAGTTTACACAGTCTCCAAACCTGCCTGAGACAGACAGGGCCCCAGGCAGTTCCAGCTGCAAGGCACAGAGGGAGGGGGGCGCATCAGCACCCACAACTGAGGGTCACCTAGGGGCCCAGCTCCTCCAAGAGCCACATCACCCTTTGCCATAACAGGCCACTCATAGCACCTGCCTGCCATCTAGATGCTGCAGGTCAGAGAGGTTAAGAGTCCTGGTGAACCTACAAAGAACCTGCACTTGGAGCAAACTGACCAACTAATTAAAACATTCCGTATAAGAGATTCCCTTGTAAATACAGAAAAACAAGACCACACAGAACAATGGAAAGGAGAGCCTCATGTTGGGTCCTGGCTCTAACCACAGCAGCCATGTGGCCTTAGATGAGTCTCTTGCTCTCTGGTCCTTCCTTTCCTAACCTAACAGTAGTAATATCCTACATTATTTTAATTTGAAGATCACAATGTGATTTCCTATAATCTATCTTATTGAATTTAGCCTCACAGAGTCTTGTAAGATAAGAACTGCCTCCCCCATTTTGCAGGATCAAAGAGGTCAACTTCAATACCCAAACCACACAGCCAGGAAGGGGTGGAGCCTGGCTGAACTCCCTGCTCCACCCATCTCCCAGGGCATCTGGGAAATATTTCCTTTCATCAAAGCTACCCAGACATCTGGTCAACCACCGAGCCTTACTCCCTCTATTTAAGTGTCCAGATCCCTGCATCCTTACTTTCTACAGTCTGGATCCTTCTGGACAGGCGAAGGCACAGCCTCCCAACTCCATGTACACTCACAACTCAACTCAACTGAGCATTTCCTGTGTTCCCAGCCTTGGTTCAGGGTGCAGGTTGTTGTTAGGTGCCATCAGCAGAAACACTCCTCAACACTGTGCCATGCCCAGCACTATGTCAGTGCTTCTCTGCTATTCATGTTGTTGTTGTTGTTGTTGTTGTTAGGTGCCGTCGAGTCGGTATCCAACTCATAGCGACCCTCATAGGGTTTTCAATGGCTGAGTGCTTCAGGATTGCCTTGGGAGTGGATTGCCAGGCCCTATCTCCCATTTTTGCGGTGCTGGGAATTGAACTCGGGGCCTCAGAGACTGCAGTGCAGCGCTCTACCCACTGAGCTAAATCCCAGCCCCTGCTATTCATAGGGTTTTCAATTCTGATTGTTTGGGGGTTGTTTCAGGAGTGGGTTGCCAAGTCTTTCTCCTATTTTTGAAGTGCTAGGGATTGAACCCAGGACCTCAGCGCATGCAGAGAAAGCACTCTACCAGTCAGGATGGAACTAGAGAAATGGCCACAATGCCATGGACATCCCCCAAATAGAACATCATCTTCTCCCCCAGCTCTGCCAGACCAAATACCACCACCCATAGGTCCCCAAAGACGAAAACTGCAAAAAAAAAAAAAAAAAATCCCTTATAGATGGACTGTGGTGTTTGTGGGTAATACTGGGCAGGGAAGTGGAAGGATTGATCTAGCAGGACCTTTCCAGAAAAAAGAGGAAGGGGAGGGGACCAAACCAGCACTTGGCCGAGTTGGCCACGCTGACAATACTGACATCGGACTGCATCATCCCGTGTCCCCGGAGAGGGTTACAGGACAGCACAGCTGCAATTCCCCAAGTGTGACACCTGCCTGGCCTCATGTCCCACCAAGCCTGCTGCCTGCCAGGCCTTGTGGGCAGCACTGACTCACAGCGGGTGGACTGAAGGGATAGCCTGGCCCGGCTCTCAGCACATCTGACTCACTGTCTCCTCCTGAGCCACTGTACGACATTCCTCCTCCCAGAAACAACATCCATCTTTTTTTTTTTTTTTCTTTTTCTGGCAGAAGAGCTTTTTCATGTTCTTGGGTCTATAAACTGAGCATCGAATTTTCCGCCACTTTTCCTGGTAAGTGTTCTTTGTGGGAAAGCTAAAAACAAGTCCATTTTGAGTCCTGAACATTTTTCATAGCTCATGTGCTTCCTTCGTTGCTCCCCAGATCATCTACCTGGGAGAGGCCAAAAGCAAAGATGTTTCCGAGAGACTATGGATCAAAGTAAAGGCAAGGTTGGTGGCCAGATTTGCTCAAGTGAGTATTTAATGTGGGTCCACATATCAAGCCCTGAATGGGCACTGCCCACGTATTTCTCTAAAGTTTACCGCAGCTTGCAATGTCGGAATTATCTTTCTGATTTTAAAGTTGTAGAAA
>VMDO01013030.1:0-59846 GCA_007922755.1 Pedetes capensis | reverse complement strand
TGCAGCTCAGTAGTAGAGCACTCAGTTAGCATGAGCAAGAACCTGGGTTCAACCTCCAGTACAGAGAGAGAGAGAGAGAGAGAGAGAGAGAGAGAAGAGAAGAGAGAAAAAGAAAGAGGAAGGAAGAAAGGAAGGAAGGGGAAAGGAAAGGAGAGAGAGAAAGAGAGAGAAACGAGGGGGGGAAGAAAGAAAGAAAGAAAGGAAGAAAGAAAGAAAGAAAGAAAGAAGGAAGGAAAGAAAGAGTGAGTTACCAAATCTAGAAAAAATAAAAAGGAAGGCCTCAAATGGTGGAAGAGGAGGCTGGAAAGATCCACATCATGGAGATCACATAGGCCTTGTGTGAAATACTGAAGTTCAGAATTTATCATATAGTATTGGAGAGCTTTTTGATATTTTATTTGTTTTGATGAACTAAACGTTTATAAACCTGTAATAGAATTTCCATTAGTGTCACTTAACATACTTGATTTGGAAAAAAATATATATGTAAGCTTTAGATAATTTTGGTATTGAAGACATCTATTAATATATTCAGCATAAAGTTGAAAATGCTGTTTTCTTCCTAATATACAACAAACTTTTGTAACGGTTTTAAAAAGTGATGGTTGGTCAATATTCACTCCCCAAGATTATTCCAAGGCAGAGTGTTGCCTTCTGCCAACTTCTACAAAGTAATAATTTGTTACCTAATATTTAAAGTTATCATTAACCTAAGATGCATTTCTTGGTAGAGCACCATTCTGCAGTCTCTGAAGTCCTGAGTTCAATTCCCAAGACTGCAAAAATGGGAGAAGGACGTGGCAATCCACTCCTGAAGCAATCCCAGAACAATCAGCCATTGAAAACCCTATGAAGGTCTCTGTGAGGCAGACACAACTCGATGGCACCTAACAACAACAAGATGTATTTCTAGGTGTAAAAGTCATAGTAGAAACTAGAGTCTGAACATGAGTATGAATAAATATTTTTAAAACTGATTGTTGTTGTTTAGGTGCCATCAGGTCATGTCCAACTCTTAGCGACCCTCATAGGGTTTTCAATGGCTGATAGTTCCGGGATTGCCTCAGGAGTGGATTGCCATGTCCTTCTCCCATTTTTGTGGTGCTGGGAATCAAACCCGGAACCTCAGAGACTGCAAAGCGGTGCTCTATCAACTGAACTAAATCCCAGCTCTTAAAATTGCTACTAGCATTTTAAATGAGTTTTAATCTTCTGCTTCCTATTTATACTCCCTAGATGATGAATAGTTCAAGTAAATATAAATATTACTTAGAATATGAAACACTTTCATAGTCTGAACTTTAGACATTCGTAAAAACTAAAGACAACTTAATAATTAAAACTTTCAATTCTTTAATGAAACCTTGCCATATCTATAAAGGAAAATTCAATTTAAAGAAATCATACACAGTTCCATATTCTGAAGGCCAAAGAGTTTGGCCAAAAGTTCAAAATAAGAGTCCGTTGTTCCTAGGAACTGCCTTTCCCTAAGAACCTTTCTGGTTTTCAGCTGCCCATTTCTTTTCTTCTTCTTCTTCTTCTTCTTCTTTTTTTTTTTTTTTTTTTTTTTTTTTTGTGGTACTGGGGGTTAAACCCAGAGCCTCATGCTTGCATGCTCTGCAAGTGATGGACCACTGAGCTGTACCCCCTCAGCCCATTTTTTTGCTTTTTGAGACAGGGTCTCCCTAAGTTACGCAGACTGCCTCTGGTCTGGAACTTGTGATCCTCCTGCCTCCGCCTCCCAAGACTCTGGGATTACAGGTGTGCACCACCACACCCGGCAGCTGCCCATTTCTTTTGTTCTTCATTTCTAAAGTTCCAGGTTCACCTCTGGTCTGACTTCTCTTCAGCCTAAAAAATTCCTTTAGCATTTCTTTTAGAATAGATCTGCTGGTGCCAAATTCTTCTTCCAAGAATGTCTTTATTGCATTGTCATTCCTGAAGGATAGTTTCACTGGATATGGAATTCTGGCTTGATGTTTCTGCATTCTTCATCACTTTAAAAATGTTGTTCCATTTTCTTCTTGATGAGAAATGCCCAGTCATTTAAATATTTGCTTCTTTGCAAGACTTGAAAAAAATGAATGCTTTCTTTCATTTTTGCAGACTGATTATAATGTGTAGGTATGGCCTGGTTTTCTTTGAGTTTATCCTGTTTGTGGTATGCCAAACTTCTTGATTCAGTAAATTTATGTCTTTCACTCAGTTTGGGGCATTGTACAGCCATTATGTGTTTAAATATTTTTATGCATTAATCTCTCAGAATCTGGCGACACAGTATTAGGCTTTATCATATTGCCCCACAAGTCACTGAAGCTCTGTTCATTTTTTTCCCTTTAGTTCTGGATAATTCTGTTGGTCTGATCTCAAGTTCATTGACTTTCTATCTCCATTCAGCCAGTGATATATTTAAAATTTCAAGTATTATAGTCTCCAGTTTTAAATTTTTCATTTTTTAAGCTTTTTTCCTTGCTGAGAATGTCTTTCTTTCTACTCATTTCAAGAATGCTCACTTTTACCATTGAGCGTGCTTACAAAATTTGTTTTAAAAGCTGATATCAGGATTTTCTCAGGGTTAGCACCTGCTGATTACCTTTTCCCCCTGAGAATTGATCACATTTTACTGGTTCTTTTTATATTGAGTAATTATGTATTGTATTCTGGACATTTTCAATATTATGTTGTGAGACCCTGGGTCCTGTTAAAACCCTCTGGAGAATGTTAATTGGTTTTGCTTTGGTTTCAGAGAGCAGTCACCCTTGCTGGTTCAGGCTACAAGCTCTGTCTCACTTCTGGGTGGGGGTCCAACATCAATTCCATTTTCAGAGACCTTGGGAGATTGTGTAAGCCTGTCCCCCACCTGTCCCTTTCAGGGGTTAGTTTGGGCCTTGAGGGTCATTTCTATCATGGCACACCTCTCAAAGCCTTTGCCATGCTATCGTGGGTGCACAACTATGGCAGGAGCCTAGGACTCACTGGAGTTCATGCTTGGAGGTAAAGCTCCTTATGGTCCAGCTCCCTCCTCTCTAGTATTTTCTCCACGCTCTCTGGCTCCCAGGGACCCCATTCCTAAGCCTCTGACTGGGAAGACAAGTTCTCGTGGTGTCATACCAGCCTGTGCTGCTGTGTGGGGAAAATGAATGGGGAGCCCCATTGCATTCTGGACCAAGGGAACTCCTGACCCCAGTCCCTCTGACTAGAAAGAGTTTAGTTGAACCTGCAGAGATTTAATCTTGTTTCTACCATGTTTTCAAAGATTCTTGATAAGTGTACCCAAGAGACATACCAAGTCCATATGATGACATTCTGGTCACAAGCCTTCCTGAGAGGAAATGGGAAAGGATTCTTGGCAGAGAACATGCTAGAGAATGTTTAAAATGGCTGCCAGTCCCCTGTGATCTTTCTGCTTTGATCAAGTCACACAGTGTGGGGTAGGGATTTGATCCAGTTTCTGGCTCTGAGATAGAAACTGCCCTGAGTCAGTCTTGGGTGAATTCAGCCAACGGCAGCAGAATATGCCACAGTCTGGGTCTTCCCATTTAAACCAAAGAAGCAACAAAGCCTGTGAGGTACAAAAGGCTTTACCTAGTCCTCCTTTTTACTAGCAGAATCCTAAACTCCACTGGGTTCGTAAACCCCAGCCGCTAGGCCAATTACTTGAGATCAAGACAGTCAGTAGAACTAGGGTGTTTGTAGTGATGTCATTGGCAGCATCATCCGCACAGAACATCCTGAACAGAAGACAGGCAGTGTTCTCCTGCGGGGGAGAAGCTGGGTACTCCCCTCGAGGCACCTACCTAGAATAAGTGTCGTGTGTCTTTCAGATTGTGGCTTGGTCTTATGATAGCACAAAAACCACCTTGAATGCGTGTGATACTTTGCTGTTTTCCAAAGTGATCACACAAGCCTTATTTCATTTGAGCCTCCTAACATTCCTATGAGCAATTTTGAAGGTAGTGATTAAAAATCTGACTCCTGCAGCCAGACAACCTGGGTTTAAGTTTGACTCTGCTATTCACTAGCTATATGGGCTTGGAAGGTTCAGTAACCACTCCCTGCCTCATCTTGCTCATCAGTGAAATGAGGATAATAATAGTACCTATCTCAGCAGGTAAAGTAGGGGTTGAATAGGAACATATCTAAATAGTGCCTGGCATGGAGAAAGACATTATTATTAGGTTCTGGCAGGTGTTTTTAGCCCCTTGTTATGAATAACTGAGACACCAAAAGTCAGGTGGCATGCCTGACAGTGAGTTTTATATCAGAGCCTTTTATCTGACTTGTAGTCTCTGTTCTTGCTAGAGTGGTGAGGAAGAGGGAAGCGGGCCAAGTAGGATATTTCTGTGTGCAGATGGTAGGGTAGGAGGGAAGGTCTGTTAAACTATGTTTAGAAAAAGAACCCTTATAAATAGCACCTCACGCAGGCTAAGCTAACAGTTTCTGCCAGATGAGAAGTGGATAAATGTGAATGATTTTACAAATTAAGTAGTTCCTGAAAGACTAGTGTGTCATTAAAACATGCACACACACAGACACACACACATAGACACACACACACACACACACACGCACACACGCACCCTTTTCCTTCCCCCAGTGAATTCTGCTGGTTGAAGCCAGTAGGGCTTTTTAAAGAGACTGCCTGGCAAATATGTGGCTTTAGTATAGCCAACTTTCCCTTGTTGCCTTCAGTTACTTAAATCCTTCTTCACTGCATTTTTCAATCCAAATTTCCATAGTTAAGGGCTTGGTAGACTTTTTCAAAATTTCAAATATCATCTAAATATGCAGCAGGGAGCCAGGAGTGGCTGAGGTGACTGCTCAGTAGTACTTGCATTGGCATCTGTGGCTGAGCTGTGAGGTGTCACATTGCAGCCCAGCAGACAGCTTTCAGAAATCTGAATGTCATAGAGTTCCACTGGTTCTTCCCACAGAAGCCTCCCTATACCACTCCTAGACATTTTCATCTCTTCCATTCTTCTTTAGACCATGAAGCCTAGAGTACACGTCAGGCTCCTTTGACACATATATTCGTGGTTTTGCCCAGCATTGATACCTTTGGAAACCAAGATCTGGGAAGAAAAGGCCTAGTAGATTTGACCTAGAGCCTAAGCCCTGATTGCTGTGTCAGATCCTCTGGATGCATTCTGGCACACTGAGCTCAGCTCACTCCACAGCTGCCCCTTCAGGCTGGCTGATGCGCTGAGGGGCCTGATGAGTGTTGTCTCCTCCCCCGCCCTACCCATCCCTCCATCTGAGGGTAGTCACACTGTTCCTCGCTGGTTTCTGCTTGTGTGCAAACTGATAATCATCACACTTGTCCTCTAAAATACCAGCCTCTGAGAACCATAATGAGGATTTTTTTTTAACGTCAAATTATTAAAAGTGCTTTGAGTTCCTTCCAGGAATAATGACATATGTTAGTTTCAAAAGAAGTCATTATTTGGAGCAATAATGAAAACCATGAGGCTGTTACCATCTCTTCTTTCTATACAATTCAGGGTTTTTTTTTAAGCATTTTCTAGAAATTTTATTTCTCAAGAAGTGAAGTTGAAACATATGCTGAAAGTCTGAATGAGCAGAAAGCCTCTTCCTGAGAATGGAGTGTTTTAGATTTGGCGTAACCCAGCTTTCTACAGGAAAGTATTGTCTGGTACTATTTAGAGTGACAAGCCTAGCAGCTACCCCCTACAAGGTTACAAACTCCAGGGCCAACATCGTGTAGCTGTCAGCCTCTCTCGTTATCTGGAAAACAGCAGTCATGACATTTGGCTTGTCTTAACCCTGTCTGGTGTGAATGTGGGGCGACATAATAGCACACGGTGTTTGTTTTTCCCACTGTTTTCCATTCCGGTATCCTTACTCTTCTCTTCACATGAACTTATCACGATGGAAGGTCATCACACATATTTCTTTGGACTCTACTAGGCCATATTGCATGCAGGCAGACACCATAGGTGCCAGCCAGAAAGTGGGGGGAGGTTGTTTGTTTTTGTTTTGTATTTTTGTAAAGAATAGAGTTTTCCAGGGGAAGATAAAGAAAATTAAGCAACAGTAAACAATATTCTTTTTCCCTTGCATTTTTCTGGACTCAGTTAAGAAGTTAAATGCTTATACAGTGCACATTTTTCCCACTACTAAAATTGCCTTTTGCATTGAGTTTTTAACAAAACAGCTTGAAGAAAGCCAAAAATTATAACCCATGATGAAATGGTACAGCAGATGTGAATTTTTTAGCCACCTTTAGCCTCTGGGATCAGGTAGGTTGAGAGGACAGCAGGCTGTCACTGTTCAAGCCAGAGCATGGTCATTTCAAGGACATTGTGAACCTCAGTGACATGAAAGACCTCTGAAGGTCCAGCTCCCTGATGGGCAGATCATGGAGAAATAAGTATTTCCCTGTATCACTGTGACTGTATTCTTAATGGTGCTCATATTAAAGAGGTAATACAAAAACTTGTGAGAACCCTTCAATTCTGCTACACAAAAATATTGATATTTTCCCTTGGTTGTTTTCCCCTAACCCTTTAAAATGAAGATACATTCCAACACAGAGGTTGTGACAATGATTTTTAACCAAATTGCCAGTTGGAACCATGCAACTTAGCCTAAAGGGTTATATGTGTGTTAAGCTGGAACCTGTTTGTTTTGTGGTGCTGGGAATAGAACCCACACTAGCCAAGTGCTCTGTACTCCCTACCCTAAGCTGAGCCATATCCCACGCCCCTAAGCTGGAAACCTTTTATTAGTAATAAATAGGTTTTAGGGTCAGGTGCGGTGGCACACACCTTTAATTCCAGCAACTGGGGAGGCAGAGGCAGGATGATCATGAGTTCAAGGCCAGAGACACCCTGTGCTAACTTAGTGAGAACTTGTTTCAAGATAATAAAAAATAAAAAGGGGCTGAGGGTGTAGCTCAGTAATAGAGCACTTGAAGAGTATGCACGAAGCCCTGGGTTCAGCCCCCCAGTACTGCAAAAACTAAAAAAACAGAAGTATAACCTGTCATTTTTCCATCTGGTGACCTTAGTTTAAGAAAAAGATGAAAGGCAAATCATAAAAACCATACAGTTTTAACAGCAAAGTAGTAGCAGACATAAAATGTAAATGAAGTCAGACTAAAAACCACAAAGATGTTTACTGCATTCCTTTAGTTAAGTATACTGGGTATTTGTGTAGTCCTGTTTTATAAGTACAGGAATTTGTAATCAGAGGATTAAGTTACATAGTTCTGGTAACTGGAGACAGGGGGGTTAAGCAAAAAGAATAAGGGGTTGACTTTCTGATAAAGTCCCAATGTCAGTATTTACAATGACTGTATAAGGATTACCCCAAAAGTCAGGCTGGCCTGAGTCCCAAGGAGCCCTGCCTGGTGGTGCGTGTGTCTTAGGCAATCTTTTCACCTAAGTCTTCATATCCTCGCCTATTGTTTGTGGATAAAATAGTATCTGTAAGATTGTTGGGAAGACTGAATGAGACAATCAGTGGAGTTTCTCACACAGTGGTTGGCACGTAGCAATTGCTCTACAAAGGAAGCTACAGCTAATATTCAACTCGCTTCTCAGACCTTGGGCAAGTCCCTTCATTCCTCTGCCTCTTGGTTTCTCTATTCATAAAACAAGAACGATGTTTACCCAACCAGCCAACTAACCCATGGCATTGTTATATCACATGAGAACCTGTCGTGAAAGGGCTTTACATATGAGTAGTTACCAAACCAGTTGGGAAGGCAAAGCTGTACACAGCATGACACAATTGAGAAACATGACCAGGAGAGATGTAGTCAGGTGTTGGTGGTGAGGACTGAATAGGTTCATAGAAAGGCAGTTGTAGACGTTCAAGAAAAGGAAAGACTGTTATGGCCTGGTGTAGAGAGGCAGTCTTTAGAGACTGGGGAGCATTCGGCTGAGCCTTGAAGAATAAACAAGGTGTGGCTGAGAGATGCGGATCCTTGTCACACTGACAGCTGCTGGCTCATCTTTGCTGTGTGTCTCTTCTATTCTTGCAGGCTGAGCTCATTGAAAGCCTCACCCACAAGCTTGAGACCCTCCAGGAAGCAAAGGGGAGTCTTCTCATGGACATCAAGCTAAATAACGCCTTGGGAGAAGAGGTGGAGGCGCTGATCAGTGAGCTCTGCAAGCCCAATGAGTTTGACAAGTACAAGATGTTCATAGGGGACTTGGATAAGGTGGTCAACCTGCTGCTCTCCCTGTCAGGACGCCTAGCCCGGGTGGAGAACGTCCTCAGTGGCCTTGGTGAAGATGCTAGTAATGAAGAAAGGGTATGTGGCCTAGCTGTTCAGTTCGGCAAGTTTCCCTCTGAGCCCACATACAAAAGAGAGGTACCACTGATATGATCCCATCTCTCAAGACTACAGTCATTTTGGAGCTGGAAGAGAACAGATGACCCCTATAGAAAGTGGCATCTTCTGTGCCAAGATGCAATGCTCACACTTAGTCTCAGAGAGTATTTAGGAAAGTAAAACCACAGGTTCCTGAGTTTCTGTCCCAACTTTCTACCTTCCTTTCTCCCACAAGATAAAAGCAGGATGAAGATACTGACATTTTAAAAAGAGAGAAGGACCACAGATCAGAAAGAGGCAGGAACATGAGCCCAAAGCCCCAAGGAAGCTGCCTGTGAGGGGTCCAGGCACTGAGAGGGTGCACTGAGGTGCCTCCACTGCACCCTCACCTGGAAGGAAGAGGACAGGGAACAACAATGCTGGTCATACAGATAAAAACATCAAGTACTTTGTGTCAGATGCTGGGTTTACACTCCTCATGTGCAGTCTCATGAATCCTTCATCCACATTAGGTTTTGTTTGTTTTCACATGAGTGACCTTTAAGAAACTAGAACTATAAATAGAAATAAGAAAAGGAAGAATACATGGCCCAGTAAATGCCACATTCAGCCTGATAGTTACTAATGAGGGAGCTGGGGAGATGTATCCAAAAGGCTTCCACAGAATCTCTAATTTTAAAAGATTTTTAATCTAGAGCACATGTAAAGAAACTTCATGTTAAGATTCAGCACTGTTAATGATGAGTGCACACAGTGATGGGCAGTCTCCCTATGTTTCTGATGTTAAAAATGTCTCCTTTTTTTTTTTTTTTTTTTTTTTTTTTTTTTTGCGGTACTGGAGATTGAACCCAGGGCCTTGCACTTGCACGCTCTGCAAGTGCTGGACCACTAAGCTGCACCCCCAGCCCATTTTTTTACTTTTGGAGACAGGGTCTTGCTAAGTTATACAGACTGCCTCTGGTCTGGAGCTTGGGATCCTCCTGCCTCTGCCTCCCAAGCCGCTGGGATTACAGGCATGTGCCACCACACCCAGACATAAAAATGTCTCATACTTTTTTTTAAGTTAAGTTAAAAGTTCTGTTTTTTAAAATGTAAATATATAGTATTTTAAGCCTGCAGCCAATCCCGTCAGGTCTGGGAGCTAAGCAGGGTCAGGCCTCGCTAGTACTTAGATGGGAGACCGCCTGGGAACACCAGGTGCTGTAGGCTTGGGAGAAGGACCTGGCAAATCACTCCCCCGAAAAAAAATCAATCTATGAACAGCAGAGAAGCACTGACAGTAAGTGTTTCGCCTGTTGTACATAGGGTTGCTATGAGTTGGATACCGACTCAAGGGCACCTAATAACAACATAGTATTTTAAAAGGAATCTTCATGCTAATCAATGCCTCTTAGAGTTGTTTTAGGTCTTTTTCCGATTAGAGGGAAAAAGCCCATGAAAATGGAGATATTTGTAAGATAAACCCTTTAATTCTATACTTTCCCCCAAGTGTTATTATATAAGATTTTGCAGGTTAGTTTAGGGAGGGTTTAGGGCAAAGACAAATGAGTTTTTGTTTTTGTTGTTGTTGTTGTGTTAGGTGCCATCAGGTAGGGTCCTACTCATAGTGGCCATAGGTAGGGTTTTTCACTGGCTGATTATTTTGGGAGTGGGCTGCCAGGTCCTCCCATTTTTTTGCATTGCTAGGGATTGAACCGGGCTGGGATTTAGCTCAGTGGGTAGAGCGCTGCGCTGCAGTCTCTGAGGCCCCAAGTTCAATTCCCAGCACCGCAAAAATGGGAAAAGGGCCTGGCAATCCACTCCCAAGGCAATCCCGAAGCACTCAGCCATTGAAAACCCTATGAGGGTCGCTATGAGTCAGATACTGACTCGACACCTAACAGCAACAACAAAGGGATTGAACCCAGGACCTCAGAATATGCAGGACAAAAGCACTCTACCAACTGAGTAAACCCCAGCCAATGAGCCTTTGGTAATCCTAAATAAGCTAATTTGTATTGGGGGATAGTTAAGTGATCAGATTTCACAGTTGATTTCCATTTTAATTTTTCTCAGTCACTTTGGCCTATGGAGTCTGAAAAGTTAAATATTAAAATTTTTAAAATTAAGAATGACATATGTGTCAGCATGTTAGATTAAAAAATCACATTAAAAATTTCTACAAAATATATTAGCTCTGAGGAGGTATACTACCTACTATTGAGCTGTGCAAGAAACCCTTGAAATATGAAGTCAACATCATTGTTGAACAGAATTTCATTTTTGATTCAGAGTCCTAAAAAACTTGAAAAAATAGAATTTGATTTCCTTAGAGATGTTGTTATGAATTAGGAAAGGTCCTCAAACTTTAATAAGTTGTAAATAATTACCTAGAAATCCTGTTATACCACAGATTTCAGGGTCACTCCTTCAGAATTTTTGAGTAGGTAAACTAGGTCTACAGCCATACCACTCTGGCATGTGATCCTGTCAGATCTCGGAAGCTAAGTAGGGTCGGGCCTTGTTAGTCCTCAGATGGGAGACCACCTGGGAATACCAGGTACTGTAGGCTTGGGAAGAGGACTCAGCAGCCCACTCCCAAAACACAATCAGCCATTGAAAACCCCTTATGAATAGCAGAGAAGCACTGACAATAGGGCGAGGCATGGCACAGTGCCAGGTAATGTTTCATCTGTTGTGCATAGGGTCACTGTGAGTCAGACTTGACTCAACCAGCACCTTAAGATAGGTAGACAAAAGGCTGAATATGTGCATTTCTGGTGAGGTCCCGGGTGGTGCTGCTGCTGGTCCGACAACCACACTGTGAGAATGACTATGGTAAAGCACCCAAGACCCCTTGATGATTGTCTCTGTAAGTCTAGGCTCCAAAATTCAGGTCATTATCCCAGACAATTTTGGAGCCCTGAGATAACTTTTGAGGGAGAAAGCCCTATAATGTACAACATAGCATAATAAGCTGATTTTAAGATTGTTGTTGTTATTGTTAGGTGCCGTTGAATCAGTATGCAACTCATAGCGACCCTCTGTACAACAGGGAAAACACTATTGTCAGTGCTTCTCTGCTGTTCATAGGGTTTTCAATGGCAGATTGATTTTTGGGAGGGATTGCCAGGTCCTTCTCCCAAGCCTACAGCTTCTGGTGTTCCCAGGTGGTCTCCCATCCAGGTATTAACCAGGCCCGACCCTGCTTAGCTTCCGAGATCTGACAGGATCGGATGCCACAGGGCTACAGCTGCAGGTGATTTTAAGATACCAGTCTCTTTAACTGCCAACAATTGAAACAGAAACTGAGCAAGGATTGAAATGGAAACTTAGGTATTTTGCAGTCCCGTAAGCATGTCCTTGCAGGAGGTCTGGCTCTTCTCTTCCTTCTCCGTGCCTTTGCTGATCTGTCCATTTTGTCCTGGCAGAGTTCTCTGAATGAGAAAAGGAAGGTCCTGGCTGGGCAGCATGAGGATGCGAGGGAGCTCAAGGAGAATCTCGACCGGAGAGAGCGGGTGGTGTTGGACATCCTGGCCAATTACCTCTCAGCGGAGCAACTCCAGGATTACCAGCATTTTGTGAAAATGAAGTCTACACTCCTCATCGAGCAGCGAAAGCTGGATGACAAGATAAAACTGGGCCAGGAGCAGGTCAAGTGCCTCCTGGAGAGCCTTCCCTCTGACTTCACTCCCAGGGCAGGGGCCCTCGCTCTGCCCCCCAGCCTCGGGAGCGAAGCCACACCCAGTGGGGGCTGTAGTTTCAGTGGCATTTTCCCAACATTGACCTCTCCTCTTTAACCTGCTCAAAAATCCGCAACCAAAAGATCACCACTTCTCTCAACACTATTTAATCTGAAAACTATTTCACTACAAACCACTGTTTAAACTTTGTAGGTTACTGAGGTTTTCCTGGAAAAAGGAAGAAAACTCTATCAGGGGGAAAAAGCCTGTTTTTCCCTCCTTGCCTTCCATGATTGCCCTGGGAGCTTGAGTGCTGCTGGAGCCTCACCCCTTCCTGTTATTCCTCTTTAGTAGCGAGAGAGTTAATGAAACTGAGAACTGATTGGAGGGTGTTTGATCGTGTCGATGTTATCGGGCTGAGGCGACGTAGATCAGTTTGTGTCATCCTCAGGAATATATCCACAGTGGCCTTCCTTGCTGGTGGGCAGGGTACCCTGACAGTAGGGTACGAGTTCCATTACTGAAGGGTCTGCAACACAAAGCCTTAAACAGACACATGGAGAAGAAAATTGTAGAACCTTGAACATTGTTATTTATATTTTTGAAAATGAAAAAGATCATTACGTTTGTGTGCTAACATGTACTTGATTCTCTTTTCTGGTGGGTGTAGACAATTATGTTTGAGCTTTGTCTTTTGTGAAAACCTTAATGAAGAATTCCAAAGATAGTCACATTGAGTGAGGAGAGTTGTTTTTCTTGGCCTCTTGACTTGCGTGACTTTTATAAATACCAGCAGACATTCTATGGTTGCGTTAAACTCAGTGGCGGGGTGGGGGGGGGGCGATCCCATGTTCCATCACTTCCAAGCCTTGCCACATCTTTTCTGTATCAAGCAGGAACACACCCACCTTTTCCAGGAGGCTTTCTGCAATATGGTTATTACAGCATTTTCTTCTGCTTCATGTCATCACCATAGTGGGGGGGTCAAATTAAATTTTATTAACAAAGTCAACAACTTTCAAACCTAAAAAACAAAATGAAGAAGTCCAAACTTCAAGCCAACTCAAAACTGAATTCATGCTGTCATTCTGATAGGATTTGAGCCAAAGATAGCCTAATTTATGAGGTATATAATCTGGCTGTTGTCATAGTGCTTTTTTTTAAAAGTTGGTTTTCCTAAAATGTCAAACCTATCAATTATGCTTTTATTAAAAACTCCCTCCTCAGCCTCTGAAGACTGGTTCTGCACTATCGTGTTTCAGTGACACTGTCTCGGGGAGTTCCATAGCCCAAGTTGCAGGCCTGTTAAAACAAACTGGAGGGATGAGAAGAACGGTATGGGCCAAAAGCCAGGCTATTTACAACCACCAGAGATGGCAAGGAGCCTTACACTTTGAGCAGGTGATACATCCCAAGTATACTGTTGGTCGACTGGTTTTCTTACATGTGTTTGATTGTGACTGGTGGCCACCTCTGTTGATTTGGCCTCGCAAGTACCATAGCAACCAATCATAGAAAATCTAGAGTATATATTTTTTTAAAAATATACTGAATGCCCTTGTTTCCTTAGTACATTGTTATTGGGTGCCGTCAAGTTAGATCCTACTCATAGCCATCCTGTGTACAACAGAATGAAACACCCCAACACTGTGCCATGCACATGATCTTTTTATCTTTGAGACCAGTGTTGCAGACACTATGTTCTCATTTTGAGTCATTGCCACATCAGCAAAAGGAGATCCCAGGGGTTTACTCCATTCCCATCATTAAGGTCAACTCTACTTTGAGAAAACAATTCTTCCCCAGTCATTTCTTGAATGCCTTCCAGCCTGGGGTGCTCATTTTCCGGCACTATATTTGACAGTGCTTCTCTGCTTAGTACATTAGTACATTTTAATTACTTACTGGCATTTTATGTTTTTTGGCTAAGAATATCAAGACTGTAGTTTTGGCCTCCAATACAGGCTTTTGATTAACTTAGAAATAATAGACCACCCAGAAGTTTCTTTTAAACAGTCAACCAAAGCTATTGCTTTGTTCTTTGGAGCTTATTGTGTGACTTCAGTGGTGCAAATTGGGTAGCATGTTGGATTCCTAGGAATGTTTTCAAAAGTTTCTCTATTACACTCAGAGGTTCCATTTCCCTGGCAATCAGTAGAGCCCGGGCGAGCATTCAACAGCTACACCACATGGTCATTTTAAAATGAAATGAATTGCATCCAAATGGCATTTTGTCAGACTTGGGCCAACCCAGGAGCCTGAAATCCACTGTACTGGGAAATTATCTGTGTCTTCCTGACACACAGGATCCTTGCAGTCAGACCAGATTGAAGGCAGTCAGCAAATTCCTATAGGTGTTTTTAGTGAAATTCCTCAGAGGGATGCTGGGGTTCCCAGTTCCCACTACTTTTCAAGATTACTGTTCATGATTTAACTGGGGAACATTTTGCACATTGTCTTGATGCCTTTTCTAATTTATACAAGTGACCGCCACACCAGAGTGACAGGCAATGCTGTTTGGCATGCCATAGGCATAAGAACCTCCCAGAATTGTATCCCTTTCTTTCTTTCTCTCTCTCTCTCTCTTTCTTTCTTTCTTTCTTTCTTTCTTTCTTTTTTTTTCTTTGTCACACTAAATGTTGTTCCCTTGTTATGTGAAATGAATGAGGAATGAAATGGACTTTGAAATGTGATTCCTAGGTGGATATGGTGTGTAATGGAATAGGACTTGACCTCTGTGCTTTGAAGAAACCACTAATCCAACTTTCAAAGTTTTCTTTGAAATGCCTCTAGCTAGAAAAGCCTATGTTTTCATTCCTTTTCCATTTTGCATTCTTCTCCCACTATTAAAAAAAAAAAAAATCATTTACTGTAGAAGCCACCCTCCTCCCTCCTAACAGCACTTCACAGAGACCATGAGAGTGGCAATCCTAAGCATCTTGTGGGTCAGGGTTTCAGAACACATGCATCACTGAGAATGTTTACTCCTAGCAATTTCAGAGACACACTTCCCCTTACAAATCAGGTGGGGTGGTCTTGCAACACTCCAAATCAGGGTACTCCAGACACCTGGGAAGTTCCAGGAAAGGACAGTGTCCGGAGACAAAATCTGGAGGTCTCCACATCCCGGTCCACTTGGGAAGCTCCTGGGTCTGTCGCCATATGCCGGTTGACTCAGCCTTTTCTCATGCTGTTTTGCTTGTGGCAGCTCAACCTCAAAGAATGCAAGGAGGAGCCACAGTGAGTGTCCGAGTTTCTCTGAGTTTCTCTAAAAGACATGGTTGAAACCAAATGTTTTCCTGTGCTCTAGGGGAATATTTTAGGCTTTGTTTTGCACAGCTGGTTTCCAAACTTAAAGATTAGCCTGTTTGAGCTAACCCATAAGAATCAGTGGCTGCCATTGAGGTGAGGAAAGAAGGCTTAAATGAAGTCCTTTGAAAGGGCATAAAGTGGCCCAGGATGTCCCCATTTTCCTATTACTCCATTATTAATATCTTATCTAAACTCTGGAGTTTAAAAAGTAAATGCATGCCTTGAGCTCTCACTTTAAACTTGGATTTTGTTCAAGTAGCTTTTCTTAAGGTATTGGTTTTCTTCTGGATACCTAGGAAAATGTTGGCTTTATATTTTTATGTGGAGCCAAACTTATTTCTCTTGAGTTTTATTTTCCATGGTACTGCTGGTTTTATTCTGTTTGCATTTTCTTTTTTCTTTTCTTTTTTTTTCTTTCTTTCTTTTTTTTAGAACAATATAAGTTTCATTCGCCTTACTACTGAAGGAAAAGGAGACCCTCAGCCAGAAATAATGTCTTCATTTCTGGCAAGATGTAAAGTGTTCAGGTGGATATGAAGGGGCCATTCTACACAGGCATAGATTAGTCAAGATGAAGTGTTTATTGCTGCCTTGATTCTGGCATGAAATCATGGAATAAAATGAAAAACATTTTCATATCAAAAAGGGACATATAGTTTATTTTTTATTCTAATATTAAATAAAACTTTACTTTTTCATATGGGAGTTCATTCAGATGCTAAAGCATAGTTCCTCCGAGTGTAATCATGATACTAACTGCATCAGAATCCCTTGGGATGCTTGTTAAAAATAACAATTGTTAGGACATATTCAAGTACCCTGAGAACCTGCATTTTAACAACTGCTAGGTTATTCTGTTGCACTTTAGCATTTAAGAGCTATAGATATGATCGTTTGTACAGTTATATTGTTATGATCACAAGACTAGCATGAATTCATATAATCATCCCAGATTTTTAAAAAATTTTAAATAAAAATCTCAGAAGTTCAAAGCCATGTCATATTCACTGTATTTAGCCACAATATTATAAGTGACTATTGTCCCCACTACTTTTATGTGGTATAGGCCCCTGAGGTAATGATAGGGAATTTCCCCCACTAAATCTGCTTTAAACAAACTAATCTTCCAGGCTCAATTGCACTAATTATTTTTCCTTAAAAGGAATCAGTTTGTCACTGAGCATGGTGGCCCACACCTGCAATCCTGGCTACTCTGAAAGCTGAGGCAGGAGGATCATAAGTTCAAGGCCTATCTGGGCTACAAAGCAAGTTCAAGCCCAGCCTGGTCAACTTAGTGGCACCCTATCTCAAAAAAGAGCTGGGGATTAGCCCCATCATAGAGTACTTGCCTGGTATATGCAGAGCCCTGAGTTCAATCCCCAGTACCACAAAGAAAAGAATCAGCTTGTCACATACCACACACTCAATAATCTGAAGTTCTGTCCTGACTGAAATAAATGGCCACTGACATTTTCAGTGGGACTTTAGATTTCTGTTACTTCATCACAAGTCTCATGCCACATGAGTAAGAATCTCTCTTGACTTGGACCCTGACAATCTAGCTAATGAATCAAGAGTGTGTTCATTTCCTTTGAGAAATGAAAGGAATGACCCCTCCAATTTCAAAACCCTAAAATCAAAATTAGAGAAGAGAAGGTACAAAGGAAGACACTCACTTATACTTCATTTCATAAATTCCTCTATCAGTGGAAAGGCAGCCACATTTCTTACTAAAATATCAGTATTGTTATTGGTTTACACAGGTTGAGCAGAGGAAATTTAGTATAAAGAATTCATAAGTTCCGATAAACAAGTGGCTATAGCATAAAATCCTGCAGCGGTAGCCCTGTGGCATCCGATCCCATCAGATCTCTGAAGCTAAGCAGGGTCAGGCCTGGTTAGTATCTGGATGGGAGACCACCTGGGAACACCAGAAGCTGTAGGCTTGGGAGAAGGACCTGGCAATCCCTCCCAAAAATCAATCTGCCATTGAAAACCCTATGAACAGCAGAGAAGCACTGACAATAGTGTTTCCCCTGTTGTACAGAGGGTCGCTATGAGTCGGATACCGACTCTACGGCACCTAACAACAACAACAACATAGCATAAAAGGAAGTTCTGTATAGTACCCTAGAACTAAGTGAGAGCACCCAAGGAAAGACAGACTTGGAAAGGCCCCTCTACCCCAAGATTTGAGTTCAGAACCTGGAGAACTGAACTTGGCCCACATAGCAGGGAGGTGAACTGGTTTGCACAACCTGGTTTGCACTTCTTGGGTGATCAGGAAGCAACCCTCAAAGTGCAGGCAAGTGTAATCTGTCAGCAACCAACCGCCTGGCAATACACTGATAAAAAGGAGCCCATGGAAACAGTGGCCACTCTGTGGGGACCCTCTAGATTGCAAGTGATCCACAAAGACAGTCAGAGAGTTGATATTGGCATTAAAATTTCAGAGCATCCATGCAAGCAGGAATCTTTCTGCACTCAAGTTTGTTGTCAATACGCCCAGGAGAAAGTTGTCCCAAGGCTGAGGCTGCAAGGTGGCTGAGGAACTACATATCTGGGCACATGGTTGGAGCAGAACTCCATTAGAAGTCCTCATACTCAAACCATTGTCCCATGAAGCAGTAGCCACAAATAGCAGGAATGCACACAGGCTTCAGCTTACAATACTTTGATTTATGATTTTTTGACTTAATGGAATGAAAACATATCCATTCAACCATTCTGTTTTTCACTTTTCAGTATGTTGTTGGGAGGTGCCAGGTGCCGTTGCGTGGATGTCTGACTCATAGCAACCCTGCATACTACAAGCGAAACACTATTGTCAGTGCTTCTCTGCTATTCATAGGGTTTCCAATGGCTGGTTGTTTTTTGGGAGTTGGTTGCCAGGTTCTTCTCCCAAGCCTATAGCACCTGGTATTCCCAGGAGGTCTCCCATCCAAGTACTAACCAGGGCCGACCCTGCTTAGCTTCCGAGATCTGATGGCATCAGACACGACAGTGCAACAGCTGCAGGGTTTTCAGTGTAGTATCCAATAAATTACATGAGATATTCAATGCTTTATTTTGAAATATGTGTTGTGTTTGATGATTTTGCCCAACTAAAGTTCTGAGCATGATGATTTAGTTGAGGCTAAGCTAGGATGTTTTGTAGGTGGTTGTTAGGCGCCATGGAGTTGCATCCAACTCATAGAGACCCTTATAGGGTTTTCAGTGACAATTGTTTTGGGATTGTTTTTGTGAGTAGGCTGCCACATCATCCTCCCATTCAAATGTATTTCAACTAACAATATTTTCAACTTGGAATGGGTTTATTGGGACATAACCCCATTTTAAGTAGAGGAGTAACTGTAGTATTTCTTTTCTTTTGCCTCTCTATCATCCTCTACTGAGAAAGCTGAATATTGTGCTCGCTGTAAAGGTTAGAGCTTGAAGGGATTCTGTCCATTATCCCAGACAGCAAGTTGAAGGGTGAATTGGAGCGAAAAGGGGATAAATTGATAACTGGCAAAAATATATTCTTCTAGAGTACATGTTCTTCTCAAAGCAATATAGAACTTTCTACAGGATAGATGACATGTTAGGCCACCAAGCAAGTCTTAACAAATTTAAGATTGAAATCATCAAGTATCTTTTCCAACCACAGTTGTTGAAACTGGAATTCAATAACAGGAGGAATCATGGAAAACTGACAAATATGTGGGAATATAGGAAGGAAGGGGGAAGGAACTGAGGAAAGAAGGAAGAACAGAAGAAAGGAAGGAAATGAAGAAAGAAGGCAAGTAGACACAGAGACACAAGTACCCTATGATCTCACTTATATGTGGACTCTAAACAAGTTGAAATTGAAGCAGAGTAGAATAGTGGTTCCTGGAGGCTGGGATTGGGGGTAGATGGGAAGAAGAGGAGAGACACACTCAAAGAATACAAAGTTTCAGTTAGAAGGAATAATTTCTGGTTTCCATTGCACAGCACAGTGACTATGATTAATAATAATAATGTATGGTTTCAAATAGCTAAAAGAAAGGATTTTAAATGTTCTCACCACAAAGAAATGATAAATATTTGAAGTGATGGATATATTAACTAGTCTGATTTAACTATCCCAAAATTAATTGAAGGAATTTAAATCAGTGTGTCAAACAGATGTACCCCTAAGAGTGTATCATTATTATTTGTCGATTAAAAATAGACAAAAAAAGAAAAAACAGAACAAGCTAACTAAGGAGCAGTGTTTAGGATAAGAAACTAAGGAAATCAACTTAAAGTGTGACTAAGTAACGTCCCTCCACAGGTGGATGAGAGTAGCATCTGGAGGGAGGGAGATGCAGCAGGAAATGTGTGTGTTCATCATCACTCTGGATAATTAAACCTGCCCATTGTCAAGTCTGTGTGCAGAGGTTTAGCTCAGTTGCTACAGTGCTGCTCTGTGCTCTCTGAGGACTTGGGTTCAATCCCCAGCACCGCCAAAATGGGAGAAGGACTTGGCAGCCCATTTCCAAAACAAAAAGTCCTGAAACAATCAGCCATCAAAAAACCCTATGAATAGAGGAGAAGCACTGACACAGTGCCAGACATGGCACAATGTTGGGGAGTGTTTCTGTTGTACACAGGATTGCTATGAGTTGGACTCGACTTGATGGCACCTAACACCAAAACATTGTCAAGTCTAATTGAGAAAACATATGTCTGCTAACAAATGTAGAACTACCACTCCTCAGGTCAATTTGATCAGAAATCATTGGGAGGTATTTAACAGAGGGATTTCTTCTATAATGCATATATATATATATATATATATGAGAAAAAGTAATATCTGTCCTTGTGCATTGTTAGGTTCTTGGTTGAGACCTTTATAGCAAAAGACAGATTAACAAGAGAAGCTTACTAATTGATTTAATAAAAGTTTTACATGACATAGGAGCCTTCAGATAAGACAACCTAAAGAAACAGGGAAACTTTAATCTTATGCTGATGCTTGATGGGTAGTGGACAGTCATGCAGAAGGATGGTTGGATAAAAGAGAGTGATCTATGTAAGAAACTGAGGGAACTTAGCAAGGCCTGTTTGTTCTTCTCTGTGTCTTTGGGTCTTTTTTGCTGTCTTCCAGGCGTATGGAATGAAGGTCTTATGACCCACTTCAGAGGAAGGTCAGAGAGCGCCTTCAGGGCCAGCTCCAGGGGAGAAAGGGCAGGAGGAGACTGGAGTGGCCTTCCTGCTTCTGCTGTTTTCTCAATGCCAAGGCATCTTATTTTGGGGAAGTGTTCTGAACCCTGTCATATGTGTTACAAATAAATACATAAAATTTGTATTTTTATGTTACTTGTAAATGCAAATCATCAATGAAAAGAAAATAATTTTAAAAGCTTGGCCAAATAATTAAACATACATTCTCAAAGGGAGGTATTTGGACAGTTAGCACATGTAAAGGTCAGCCACATTTTAAAATTATCAGGGAAATGTAAATTTAACTGAGGGTGAAGAGGAAAACATAGGGAAAACATTTCACATGTAGGCATCGGCAAGAACTTTCTGAAGAGGACTCCAATAGCCCAGGAAATAAGCAAGAATTGACAAATGGGATTGCATGAAATTAAGAAGCTTCTGCACATCAAAGGAAACAAGAGAATGAACAGACAGCCTACAGAATGGGAGAAAATTCTTTGCCAGCTATACATCTGACAGGGAATTAATAACCAGAATATA
Source organism: Pedetes capensis (assembly GCA_007922755.1). Classification (NCBI taxonomy): domain Eukaryota; kingdom Metazoa; phylum Chordata; class Mammalia; order Rodentia; family Pedetidae; genus Pedetes; species Pedetes capensis. Next base: position 38,861 of record VMDO01013030.1, on the reverse strand, counting down.
CAAAGAACTCAAAAAAATAAACATCAAATAAAATAATCTATTCAATAAACAGACAAATGAATTGGACAGTTCTCAAAAGAAGTACAAATGCCCAATAAATGCATGAAAAAATGTTCACTATCATTAGCCATCCAGGAAACAAATCAAAACTATATTGATATTCCATTTTGCCCCAGTCAGAATGGCTACAATCAAGAAAATAGACAGCAACAAAAGTTGGTGAGGATGGAGAGGAACCCTATACATTGCTGGCTGGAATGTAAATCAGTGCAGCCACTATGGGAGTCAGTATGGAGGTTTTGAAAAAACTAAAACTACCATATGACCCAGCTATACCACTCCTGGGACTATAACTGACAGAATCTAAGTCAGCCTACTACAGAGACACTTGCATATTCATGTTTATGGCAACACTATTCACAATAACCAAGATATGGAGTCACCATAAATGTTCATCAACAAACAAAGGGATAAAGAAAATGTGGTATATATACACACTGAGTTTTATTCAGACATAAAGAATGAAATTATGTCATTTACAGGAAAATAGATGGAGGTAGAGATCATCATGGTATGTGAAGTAAGCCAGACCCAAAGAGACAAATATCACATTTTCTTTTATATGCAAGCTCTAGATTTTTTTTTTAAAAAATGAGGTTTGATTCCCAGCACTACAAAAAATAAATTAGAAAAGAATTAAACTATTGATATCCATATGTATATGTTGTTGTTGGGTGCCGTTGAGTCAGTGTCCAACTCATAGCAACCCTACATACAACAGGCGAAACAGCATAATTTAGCGAAACCCTGTCTCAAAAAGTAAAAAATAAAAAAAGGGCTGGGGGTGCAGCTCAGTGGTCCAGCACTTGCATAGCATGTAAGCACGAGACCCTGGATTCAAACCCTAGTACCACAAAAAAAAAAAAGATTCTTATGTGAAAGATGATGTCCTTAGACCCAGAGGAACGGCATATCCCTTCCTCTGAAGAGACAGACCTTGCTAAGTTCCCCTCAGCTTATTGCCACTAGATCACACTCTTTCTCCTTCTTTGTCACTGTCCACTCTTCATCAAACCTAGCATAAAGTGCTCAAGTTTATCTGTTTCTTTGGGTCTTCATTTCCTTCTGAAGGCTCTCATATCACATAAAACTCATATAACATTATTGTGTAAGCTCTTTTTTTGTTAGTCTGTTTTTTGTAATGAGCCTAAACTGGGCAGTGGAAAAGAATTCTTTTCTACACCTAGGCATATGGAATTGTCAAAATTCGTAAAACAGACCATTTAAGATCTGTGTACTGTATTGTTAATTCTAACAATTTTTTTAAAATAGAAAGAAAAGTGAGAAACTATGGCAAACTAGTTATTGACATTCACTAAATAACTAGGTAATTGGTATTTATTTTACATCCATTTATTGGGGATGCCTGGAGTAGACATTCTTAGGGATTTTTATCACAGCTTAAGCTGCTTTAACAAATAAAAGACATAATGGCTGAAATAAGATAGGAATTTGTGTCTCACAATGACCAAGAAGTTGGTGGGCAGCCAGAATAAGTAGGAATCTCTGTTTCACGACACAGGGAGTTTAAGGCTTCTTCTTATCTCTCTGCCATCTCTTGAGGTTTTCCTCTCATATACATGGCCAAAGTCCACATGAGGAGAAAAAGAAAAACCAGGAGGCAAGCAAATACCTTTTAGAAATGTGCGCACCAAATTACACACATCATTTTCTTACACTCTGCTGGCAAGAACTCAGGCCTATGCCTATACTTGGAAAATACCATTTCTAGGTGGATGACCAGCCTGCAGCTGTAGCCCTGTGGCATCCGACCCCATCAGATCTCGGAAGCTAAGCAGGGTCAGGCCTGGTTAGTACCTGGATGGGAGACCACCTGGGAACACCAGAAGCTGTAGGCTTGGGAGAAGGACCTGGCAACCCCCTCCCAAAAATCAATCTGCCATTGAAAACTCTATGAACAGCAGAGAATCACTGACAATAGTGTTTCCCCTGTTGCACAGAGGGTCGCTATGACTCGGATACCAACGCGACAGTACCTAACAACAACAACAACAACAACAACAAGGTGGATGACCAGGTATTTAGTTAAAACTGAATGGGAAGTTCCACCTCAAAAATGGTGATGTAATACCCCAATTTTACCTTCAGTCACCAACTACAAATTCTAGACAAAAATACAAAAACATCTATCTGAAGGTTCTGCCAAGTGAACAAAAGCAAAAACATCTGGAAAGTCATCAAAATTTGGAAAAGGGACCATCACAAGTTGTTTTCCCATTTTTAGGATCTGTATCCTGAAAGCAGGACAAAGTCATCATAGTGGGCAATAGCTAAAACTGATAGAAAATCCATCACATTCCTGCCTGAGGAAGCAGAGAACAGTTCAGAGAAAATAAGATCCCTGGAAAGGGAAAAGGTCATCACGGACAGTGCTAAAGAAGGAGGCCCTAAATTCTAAATTTTAACTCTGCCCAAATATCTGGCTGACCCTTGAACCATGCACTTTCAGGGAAGACTGCAAGAAGAAAATGTAAAAGCATAATAATAATTAAACTGAGATTTGAGCTATTGCCCCAAAGATGGTTGATAGACATTGAGAACAACCAACCCCCTAATACCTGTTAATGGGAGTGTAAAATATTTACAACCACTTTGGGGAAAACAGCTGGCAGTTTCTTCTAAAATAGCTTTGAAGAAACACGTGATACAATTAGAAGTTTCCAGGATATAATATTCACATAGTCCAGGTTACAAATTTGTCTGACACAAGAAGCAGTAAAAATAACAAAACCAATCTAAAAAAAAAAAAAAAAAAAAAAAAAAAAAAAAAAAAAAAAAAAAAAAAAAAAAAAAAAAAAAAAAAAAAAAAAAAAAAAAAAAAAAAAAAAAAAAAAAAAAAAAAAAAAAAAAAAAAAAAACAAAAAACTAGGAAAGACCAACCCTGAGATGACGCAGAAGTTGGAAGAACTAGGAGACAAAAAGCCCATAAAATAGCTTTTGTAATTAGGTTCAATAAAGTAAAGGAAAATATTCATAATAAAAGCTCATAATGAATGAAAAGTTAGGCAAATTCTGAAAATAAAAACTATAAAAAAGAAACATACAGAAATTTATGAGTGAAAAACACAACATCTAAAGTGAAAAGTACACTGACTGCATTTAAAGGCAAACTGAAGACGATAAAGGAAAGATTCAGCAAACTTGAAGACAACTCAATAGAAATTATCCAGTTTGAAGAACAGAAAAAATGAGGACTTTAATAGATTACATAGCATCAAGGACCTGTAATTATAACCTGTGGGCTATTCAGTTAAAACTGTGTAACAGTTATACCTAAAAAACAATTCATATGCTAAAATGAAATTTTTAGAAACATTCACATGATCCAAAAGAAGGCAGAAAAGAAGAAAAAGAGAAAGCTAACAGAAAACAAATAATAAAATAGTGATCCTAAATTTAACCTTATGTAACCTTGTATATATATAATTACATTATATTTTAATGTACTAAACACTCCAATTTAGCAGAAATTTTCTGAATAAATCATAAAAGGCAGGACCCAATTATGTTTTCTATGACACATTTAAATATATAAAGGAATTAGTAGATTGAAAGTAATTATATGAGAAAAATAAACCACACAACCAGTGAGCATAAAACTGGAGTGACTATATTAATATTAGAAAAAAATAAACTTCTAGATTAAAAGTATTACCACAGGTAAAGAAGGATATTTCATAATGATATAGGTACAAATTCATTGGAAGGACATAATATATATGTACTTATTTAAAAGGCTTCAAAAATACATAAAGCAGATTGAGAAAATTTTAAAAAGAGAGCAGTACAATTCCATGACCTTAATCTCTTTCATCAATTGACAGAAAAACAAGACAAGAAACAAAACAAAAAAGTAAAGACTTTTTTTGGGAATTTGGACAAGATCAGCCACCTTGACCTAATTAACATTTATAGGACATAACAACTGAAGACTACAAATTTTATAATGGCACATGCCAGTAATCCCAGCACTCAGGAGGCTGAGGCAGGAGGATCACAAGTTTAAAGCCAGCCTCCTGGGCTACACAGTAATTTCAAGGCCAGTCTAGACTACATAGTGAGCAGTCTGGAGAGGAGAGAAAGAGGAGAAGGAAGGGGGGAGGGGGAGGAAGAGGAGGAGGAGCAGAGAGGAAAGGAGAGAGAGACGAGAGAAGAGAAAGGAAAGAAAGAAAGAAAGAAAGAGAGAAGGAAGGAAGGAAAGAAAAGGAAAAGAGAAAGAATGAGAGAAAGAGAAAGAAAGAAAAAAGGAAAGAGAAAGAAAACAAAGCTAGGGGTGTAGCATAATGATAGAGCACTTGCCTAACCTATGTGAAGCCCTGGGTTCCAACCATGCCACACACACACACACAAATATGGTACTGGCTTAAGGATCAAAATATAGATTTACAAAACAGACTGGAGCCCAGTACTTTAATAGTCATTTGATTTTCAAAAAGGGCACCAAAATAAATAGGGGGAAAGATCTTTTAAACAAATAATGTTGTAATAAATTATGTCCATATATTTAAAAAAAAGGAATCTGGTCCTTCTAAGCATCACTCATAAAAGTAACTTTAAACAGATCATAGATCTAAATTTAAAAGCTATAATCATATGTCTTTTAGGTGGAAAATATAAGAAAATATATTTATGACAGGCAAAGTTTTATGAAACTGGTCACAGAAAGCAATAAACATATTGAATTTCATCAAAATTAAAAGCTATTCATCACAAGCTATCATTCAGATAATCACTAAGCAAGCCACAGATTTGGAGAAAATATTGACAAATCATATATTTGACAAACAACAAGAACTTCTACAACATAACAAGAGAAATAACCAATTTTTCAACTTGGCAAAAGAGTTGAGCAAATATTTTACAAAAGAAGATATACCAACATACAGTCATCACATGAAAAAGTGCTCACCACGATTAATCACCACAGAAATGTACATTTAAAACACAATGAGTCATTACCACACACCTACTAGAATGGCTAAAATTAAAAAGACTGCCTGGCACAGTGGCGCAACTTAGAAAGCAGAGGTAGGATTGCAAATTTGAGGCCAGAGGCAGCCTGTGAAATTTAACAAGATCCTGACACAAGATGAAAAATGAAAAAGGGGATGATGGTGCAGCTCAGTGGTAGAGCACTTGCAAAAGTACATATGAGGCCCTCGGCTCAACCCCAAGTATTGCAAACAAACAAACAACAACAACAAAAAATTCTACAGTTCTAAATGTTGTTAAGTATGCAGAGCAATGAGAACTCTAATATCATGTTGATGGGAATGTACAATAATTTCTTATAAAACTAAATGTGAGGCAGGCATGGGCTAGAGTTTATTTCAGCTGGTAGAGTGCAGCTCTGCATTTTCTGAGGACCAAGATTTGATCTCCAGCACCACAAAAATGGGAGAAGGATGTTGCAGTCCACTCCCAAAACAATCCCAAAACAGCCATTGAAAACCCTATGAAGATCACCATGAGTCAGACACGACTCAACAGCACCTAATAACAATAAAGCCAGGCATGATGGAACACAGTTATAATCCCAGCACTTGGGAGGCTAAGGTAAAGCCATCCTGGGCTACATAGCAAGACCGTGTCTCACAAAACAAAACCAAACAAAAATGTAAGTTTAAACATATACCTACCCTTATAACCCAGGGTGGGTGGGGTTTAGCTCAGTTGGTAGCAGTGCTGCTCTGCACTCTCTGAGGACCCAGGCTCAATCTCTGGCACTGCAAAAATGGGAGAAGAATGTGGCAATCCACTCTCAAAGCAATCCCCAAACAATCAGCTATTGAAAACCTTAGGGAGGTTCCTATGAGTCGGACTCATCTCAACAGCACCTAACAACAACACTCTAACACCCCAGAAAGGCTAGTCCGAGGTGGAAAGGTATGTCCACAAAATGACTTGTGTTAGGACATTCATAGCAGCTTTCACTCATTATAACCCCAAAGTGGAAACAGCCCAGGTATCCACAGAGAGAACAACAACAAAAAAATAACCTGATACATCCCGTAATGGAATGTAGCTCAGTAATAAAAAGGCAGAACTACTGACACAAATGACATGAATTAACCTCAAAAACGTTATGCTGAATGAATGAATCCTTTCACAAAAGAGTATACAAATTGCATGATTTCATTTCTGAATCAAATCTATGGTAGAAAAAAATAAAACTGCAATTGCCTCTGGAGTAACTGGAGGGGGTAGTGGGAAGCAGCATAAGGTGATGATGCTGGGGTGATCCTGTCTGGGGTGATGATCAGGTTCTGTATCTTGAAAGGAGTTTATGTGTTTATTAAAATTCAATTAATGGCTGAGGGAGAAGAAAACCTCAGAGAGGGTAAAGCCGACAAACCCAGCCCTGCCTTATTCTTTCCTTCAACAGTTACTGGTTTTTACTTTGAAATGCCTCTGCTAGAAGCATGATCCCAGTTCTTTTGAGTCTTACCATTTATCGCCGTCTAGTCATTTCTTTGCCTGCAGCTGTAGCCCTGTGGCATCCGACCCCATCAGATCTCGGAAGCTAAGCAGGGTCAGGCCTGGTTAGTACCTGGATGGGAGACCGCCTGGGAACACCAGAAGCTGTAGGCTTGGGAGAAGGACCTGGCAACCCCCTCCCAAAAATCAATCTGCCATTGAAAACTCTATGAACAGCAGAGAAGCACTGACAATAGTGTTTCCCCTGTTGTACAGAGGGTCGCTATGAGTCGGATACCGACTTGACGGCATCTAACAACAACGACAACAACAGTCACTTCTTTGCTTCTCCTCTCCATGTTTAATGAAGAGATGGCAGTATTCATTAACTTAGATTGCTTCCAGGCCCACTCCCCTCCACCACCATCAATCCAGAGAAGTTCCTGGGTTCCAGGGGCTTAGGCACTACCAAGGCCTATGGGGGAAGGAGGACACCAGGGGTCACATTAATTGTCAACCAGGTTACCACCAGGACATCCACCACTGTTATTTGCCTGGCCCCCTTGGGTCCAGTGGCTCAGTACTTCTGTGCCCTGCAAAAGGGCTTCAGATCTTTTCAGGGCTGCCTCAGCTCCCTTCTGCTAAGCATCCCTGTTTGCCTGGACCAGTCCTATTTTATGCCTGTTGTCACAGTGTAATCATCAACAGTGCCTCTTTCACTGTCAAAGGTGTACTGATTTGACCAATAAGTTCTGTGGCCACCCTCTGCACCCTAAACTACACACAGTCATTGCTAATCTAAGAACTCATTACTTCTTCACAAAGCCAGGAGGTCAGTAGAACCCCTTTGTTCCCAGAAACTGTCTAATCCGGGTGTGAGGAGTCATCACTGTTCTCTGCTCTTCAGGAGGGATCATCTGTCCAAGGGAATTTCACTTTCCTGAGGCTCAGGCTTTTAGACATGAAAGCCACAAAGGGTTGCATCCTGCTGTAGTTTCCCCACTCAGCCACATGCCTGGTCTTGGATGGGGAAAGGAAAGAACACAGGACTTAGGACCAAAATATTACCCAGATTTAGAACCTAATTTTTGTTTTTTGTTTTGTTTTGTTTAGGTGTTTTGGGTTTTCTTTTTGTTGTTGTTGCTGTTTTCTGGGGTGGTTTTTGTTTGTCAGTTTTTTTGTTTTTGAGACAGGGTCTCAGTATACAACCCAGGATAGCCTCAAACTCACAATCCTCCTGCCTCAGCCTCCCAGATGCTAGAATTATTGACGTGTACTGCTACACCGAGCTCTGTACTCAGCAATTTGAATATGTGTTTTATCTTCTAAGGTCTAAGAGATCTTTAAGGTCTAAGATTTCCCTATTCCCTTTCTAAAAGTCTGTCCTTCTCCCTCCCATTCCCACATAGGAATCAAAGCCTTAGGGGTAGGCTCATTAAATAAATGCTTGTTGAAGATATAAATACTATTATCCATTTGCAACTTAGTGTGAATTATGGTTCTTTTCTAAATACAGGCCTGGACAAAGAAGAAGAAAGCAGCCAAGTATCTAAGATTTAAAAGATCTAGATGAGAAAATGTACAAATTGACAGGGTGGCAAAATAAACTTCACTGAATTTACATTTACTGAATGTATATTCCCCTGTCACTGTGCTTTCGCATTGAGTATGATTCTGTACAAAGATTTGTTATTGTTGTTAGGTGCCATCAAATTGGGTCTGATTCACAGTGACCCTATGTACAACAGAAACGAAACACTCTGTGACACTGTGGCATGCCTGGCACTATGTGAGTGCTTCTCTGCTATTCATAGGGTTTTTGATGGCTGATTGTTTTGGAAATGGGCTGCCAGGTCCTTCTCCAGTTTTTTCAGTGCCAGCGATCAAACCCAGGGCCTCAGAGTATGCAGGCAGAGCAAGCACTCTACCAACTGAGCTGAGCCCCAGCCGTACAAAGATTAGAATGTAGTTTCCCCTGTGTTCACTCACTGTCTCTCTGTGCCATGAGTAACAGTACCTGAGACACCTGCTGCAGAACTGAATCCAGCAATTGGGCCAACACCTGTTGAACTGCAGTGACCAAAACATGAGCGGAACTTTGCGGGTTCCTCCTCTCAACTGCCAAAGAAGTGTAAGTGTGAGAATAAGAGCAAAGTCCCCGCACACCCCAAAGGCCAAAGATTTTCCCAGGGGTCCTAGTCCTTCAAGACCTAAATCAAATCATCTGCAATCTCTGAAGTCTTTAGACTCTCGCGGGTAAGTCCATTTCAGTCCCATTTCGAAATGTGTTATCTATTTACAACACTATGATTAAAAACATAGGTTTGTAGGCAGACACTAGGTTTGTAGGCCCACACTCAAACTCAGACTCACTATATCCCATGCCTCAGTTTGATCATATGTAAAATGGGGCTAAAATATCAGAGCTTTGTGCTGAGGATCAGATAACATCATATATTCAAAGTATACATGGTGCCTGACTTGCAATTTTTTGACTTTATCATGTTGCAAAAGCAAGCATTCAATAGAGACTGTACTTTGAAGTTTGACTTTTCCCTAGGCTAGTAATATGCAGTACAGTATTCTCCCAGGCAGTCACACGAACACCAGGGTAAGTAACCAGTACTCTACAGCCTACTATGTTGCTAAACTATGTTTGATAGGTTGTTGTTGTTGTTGTTAGGTGCTGTCGAGTCGGTATCCGACTCATAGCGACCCTCATAGAGTTTGCAATGGCTGACTGTTTCGGGATTGCCTTGGGAGTGGATTGCTAGGTCCTTCTCCCATTTTTGCGGTGCTGGGAATTGAACTCGGGACCTCGGAGACTGCAGCACAGAGCTCTACCAACTGAGCTAAATCCCAGCCCCATGTTTGATAGGTTAGATGTAGTAAATGAAGTTTTGTTTTGTTTTGTTTTTTAAGAGACAGGGTCTGGGTGTGTTGCCTAGGCTGCCATGGAACTCCTGGGCTGAAGCAATCCATGTGCATCAGCCTTCCGAGTAGCTGGGACTTAAGATGCACACTACCACACCTGACTAGAAAGAGCATTTTTGACTTAGATATTTTCAACTCACAATGAGTTATAGGGATTTAACCTACTCTAGTCTGCAGCCACACCACCCTGACAGCTGATCCTGTTTTGATCTCCGAAGCTAAGCAGGGTGGACTTGGTTAGTCCTCTGATGGGAATACCAGGTGCTGCAGGCTTGGGAGAAGGACCCAGCAGCCCACTCCTGAAAAAATCAGCCATTGAAAACCCTGTGAATAGCAGAGAAATGCTGACATAGTGCCAAGCATGGCACAGTGTCGAGGAGTGTCCTGTTCTATTGTACAAAAGTTCGCTATGAGTCGGACCTGACTTGGTGACATCTAACAACAACAACCTGCCCTAAGCTGAGAAGCATGTGTATATTTATCTTAAACACTCAGTCAATGGGTGCTCTCATTATATTTCACAGAATTATTCTAGGTAGGAGTATAGGGCAGAAAACAAAACATATAGTTGGCCCCTATCCTGGTCTGCATGCTTAGAGCCTTCTAAAAAAAATAGTAATAATAAGCATTAAATCACTGCAACAACACTGAACACCCTAACTGCCCTGATGACTGTCTAGCTAGAACACATCTAAACTGGCACCCACCATTGTTTTCTAGTTCCTGTCAGGAAGCCATCTGCTCTGTCCTCCAGGCCCTGAGCAGAGGCTGGCTGGGTGCTGCTGATCTTTGTGTTCCTGCCCATGGACCTTTGTGGGTCCACCCAGGCCTTGTGATTGTATCTTTGGTGACATCAGGACCGAGGCTGATGCTGGTGGCACCGTCAAATTAGGGAGGTGGTCTGACCTCGGCACCTAGCCAGAGTGATCTGACTCCTTCCGTTCCATGGTACCTCAGTCTCCCCATGGTCCCGCCCTCAAGATGCCCCCCAGTTGGCTGCACCAGTCTTGACCCTTCCCCTCACCTCTCAGCTTACTCCCAGGAACCCAAAGTTGAAAACAAAGAAAGCTGCTAAGGAAGGTCTTGGCCTCAGTTTCCCCCTTGCATTCCTTTTCTCCCCTTGCTGCATTGCGCCAAGCCCGGGCCACATGTAGACCCCACTGCCTTCCTCCAAATGCCCCAGGCTGTGATTCCCCAGTGAGGGGCTTTGTTTTAACTCAAAAGGGAAATGTTTGTTCTCCATGACACTGCCTTTTCACATCCACTCTTCTCTGAGGAGCAGAAGAAAGGTCTAGAAACGTAACACCTGTGGGTGTCCAGTGTTAGGCAGGACCTGTTACAAAATGGCACCTTCCTATAAGGTGGTGCCTTCTTCTACCCATTATGCCCCAGTCCTTAAAAAGCCTGCCAAAACCTGACTCAAGATCTGTCCCTGCTGGGCAACCGATGACTACTTCCTTTACCTTCTTCCAGCCTATCAGAATCCTCTGTGCACCTGCTTTCTACCTATCCCAATATAACACATCAATAACCCCTGAACCCTCCCCCCTTGAGCCCATAAAAGCCTCACCCCTTCCTCTCCCTGCTGCTGCTCTCTCCTTTGTTAGAGACAGACCTGGCAGCTTCTCCACAATAAAGGTCTGTTAGAGTTTACAGGCTTTCAGCTTCTTACCTGACCCCAGTGCCTATAGGACAGAGTGTGGCTGGGGCTGAGGGCTGCCCACCTGGCACGGAACCCACAGGCGACACTGGCCCCTATGGAGGTCACTCTGAGAGAGAAAGGTGAGACCAAGGGTGCCCCTATGAGATCGATTGCCACCTCCCCCTGGCTGCTTTGGAGGGAGAGGAGGGGGACCACATCTTAATGCCAACTACTCCCTCCAGCTCCTGGGGGATGATGCCCTGTGTCAAAGGGCGCCTCTGCACTAAGGTCTCTTCAGAAGGTAACAAAGGCCTAGGCCGCTTCTGTTTGATGCTCTGAATATTTTTGTTTGTTTGTTTAAGATGAGGACAGGCATAGGACACGGTGGCACAGGCCTGTCATCCTGGCACTTGGGAGGCAGGAGCAGGGTGCAAGTTACAAGCCAGACTGGGCTACACAGCAAGATCCTGTCTTTAAAAAAAAAAAATTATTATGGTACATTTTAAAGGTCTAATAAATCAGTTGAAGACATTTTTAAAGATCTTTAATGAATCAAAGCTGTTGACATGCGTGCCACTAATATAACAACTGCATCTATAAGCTCATCTAGGCTAAGGCCAAAGCACCATATGTGAAGCCTTTGATGAGCCTGAAGCCAGAACAAGATGCCCCTGTGCTGCTGTCCTTCCCTGAGATTGGCCCCATGCCTACAAATGCACAGGGGTGGGAGAAGCAGCTGACAGGAGGTGTGGAGGGGGTGGGTGGGAGGAGCAAGTCCCAAAGAAAAGTCTACTGAAGAACCAGGTTCATGCTGAGGCCCAATTTAGATGCTTCGCCTTCCTCATGCCTCATTACCCCTCTGTAAGCTGAGGGCTGCTTAAAGAGGCTATAAGGAGAACAAAGATAAAAATAGATTTCTAGGAAGCCAGGCATGGGGGCCCACGCCTGTAGTCCCAGTGACCCGGGAGACAGAAGTAGGAGGGTTGCAGGTTCCAGGCTAGAGACAGCCTGCATAATTTAGGGAGATCCTGTTTCCACTGAAAAAATTAAGATGAGGTTGGAGGTGTAGCTCAGTGGCAGAGCACTTGTGAAGTATGTGGGAGGCCCTGGGTTCAGCCCCTGAGAACCGCACACACAAAAGATCTCTAAGGAAGGACGTCATGGCTTAGAAAGCAGAAATGCGATCCTAAATGTACACTGAAGCACTGAAGATGTTTCTTACCTCCTTCCCTTGCCTTGCTTGCTTCTTTCTTCCCTGAGTTGGAATCAAAATGCTTTAACAGGCAGTTGGCAAAGAACATTCATCCCAAACCACAAGAGTTTCGTTTTTCATATGTTTGGTATTTATCAAAATCCTGGAATTCCGTGCCTCATCCACATTGCCATGTGGCTTCCCTTCATGCATAAACATTAAAAAAAAAAAAAAAGACACAGTTTGTTACATAAACTGCAAAAGCTCAGCATTATGTTTTCTCCCTGTACGGGGGAGGGCAGGAACTTCTGTTTATATGTGAAAGAACCCTCTGTAACTTAAAATCAATCAAATTCATTAGGTAGTGCAAGTCAAAAATAGTTTTAAAAGGTTAGCAATTATATCTGTGACAAAATCTATTTTTAGATTCTGAGACCCGAGTTTCTGTTCTATTGTTGTTGCTATTGTCGTTGCTCATACTCTTTACTCTTGCTACTAGAAAAGAAGGCCTTTTCTCTCTTCTAGTTTGTTTTCACACCATCTCCTGCACACCCTCGGAGATGAATCATATGCAGAGGAAATCATCTTGATTGCATATTGTTTAGCTCTTTACCCTTCAGCTGTGAACTACTTCTTGGGCAACACAATTGCCATCATTTAACTGCCTGGATAGAGGAGCTCAGTAAGGGCCCAACCACGGGGCAGGGCGGGGGGGGGGGGGGGTGCTTTTCTAGTTGCTGTCCTCTCGGACCCTAGTTCTTTTTATCCACTCAATAGTCCCTGGCCACCGGCCTTTTGTGTGTGTGAAACATGTCCTCCCATGCCTCTTCTTGTGCGCTCCATCTTTCCTGGAGAACTCAGACAGGCAGCTGGAGCAATCATCCAAGCATCCAGCTGAACCTGCACTTTGCACAAAGGCCACCCTTTCTCCAGGCCACCGCCAACTCTGCAGTGCCCTGTGCTCCTTAAGGGAGGAGGAACCTAGTCAGCAAGTTCCTCCTTGCCTTGCCAAAGGGCTGCTTTCCCTTCATGGGCCAGGGTGAGCCTAATGGGAAACTGAATTCTTCTCCTGGTTCCCGGCAATGGGAAAGCCAAGCAGGCTAGGTGGTGGGGAATGTCACCTTGAGGGTCTGAGAGGGCTTTTAGTTAGACTGTCTGTGCAGGAGTAGGGAGAAGCAGAAAGCCTTGGGTTTCATTATTTCCTTCAAATGATGGTGATTCAGGCTCTCCCTACTGCACAGGTGCTGGGATAAGTATTTGTAAGTCTCTAGAGATGGTATCCTAGGATCTGTTTTCCAGTTTGAAAAGTTTAACTAGCAAGATCCTAGCTTTTTGTGCCTTGGTTTTTTCTTTCTTAAAAAGAAAAAATTAGATTATGCAAAATTGAAGTCCAAATTTCTTTTTGTGGGTCCCAAGAGAATATTGCATCTCCTTTTCTTTTCTTTTCTCTCTCTCTCTTTTTTTTTTTTTTTTTTTTTTTTTTTTTTGTGGTACTGGGGGCTGAACCCAGGACCTCGCACTTGCATGCTCTGCAAGTGCTGGACCACTGAGCTGCACCCTCACCCCATTTTTTTACTTTTTGAGACAGGGTCTCACTAAGTTACGCAGACTGCCTCTGGTCTTGAACTTTCGATCCTTCTGCCTCCCCTCCCAAGCCCCGGGGATTACAAGTATGCACCACCTCATCTGGCTCTCATCTCCTTTTCTTCATGTGACTATCCTCAGTGCGTCCACCCCATCTCTCTTATTTCCTTCTTGCTTCCCTTGCTGCTGCCCCAACCATCTTACCAATGGCTTCTCTGTCTTTTTCCAAGCTTTCCATTCTTGGATACAAGTCTAACTTTGGCACTACTTCCATGAGCTTCAGACAGGAGCCACAGTGAAGAAGACCTGGGACAAAACTGGAGAGAGCAGCTTCGTATAGAACACAGCCTCTACTAGAGTCTTTCCAAGGTCAAGAGCATCTCAGGCCACTTCCATTTCCTGAGATTCCTAATATATATATATATATATATATATATTCTAACATATATATTAGAATATAATATACATTCTAATGTATATTATATTCCAATTGAAAAATGCCCCCAACATCCCCCAAGTTGTCAAATACTTGAATGTTTACATTTTAAAAGTTATTTCTTAATACACACAGAATATAATTATCTAGGAAAAAATATAATTGAACTATTTACTAGAGATGCCATCTAAAGTCTAATTATGGGGCTCCTTGTGAATGTGGGACCCAAACCAAAAGCTCTGCTGTTTCCCTTTACTTATTTTCAACCAGCTATTGGCAAATTTGAGCAGCAAGGGAGCATATTTGACCCCCTGCCGCCAGCCCCCTCGCATGCTGGCAGTCTGAGGTTCCCTGTGTAGCCCAGGCTGGGCTGGAGCTCCGTGTCCTCCTGCCTCAGCTTCCCAAGCACTGGGATTACAGGCCTGTGCCACCAGACTTGGCTGAGATTCCCTCTTAACGTCCCCAAGAGGACACTCAGGGTTGAGAACTGGACTCCTGCCTTTAGCTGGTCACTAATGACAAAATAGGGCCTGTAGCTGTAGCCCTGTGGCATCTGATCCTGTCAGATCTTGGAAGCTAAGCAGGGTTGAGCCTGGTTAGTACTTGGATGGGAGACCTCCTGGGAACACCAGGTGCTGTAGGCTTGGGAGATGGATCCGGCAACCCACTCCCAAAAATTAATCCACCATTGAAAACCCTGTGAGCAGCAGAGAAGCACTGACAATAATGTTTCTCCTGTTGTATGTAGGGTCGCTATGAGTCGGATACGGACTCCACGGCACCTAACAACAACAACAACAAATGACAAGGTAAGTATGGTTAATGTTACTGTTTTAAGACCATGACTGTTTTTCCAACACCCTTGGGGGTGTCTTTAAATTAATTGCTTTTATACAATGGGATAAGTGTGTTCAAAGCCAGGGAGAGTAATTTGAGGGGAATCAGTGGCAATGTATCTTTTACTGTAATAATTTAAAAAATTTTTTTTAAGAAGTTAGGTTATTTATGTATTGCTTTTGCCAGCACCATGGTACATGCCTGCAACCCCAGCAACTCAGGAGGCTGAGACAGGAGGATGGCAAATTCAAGGCCAGAGGCAGCCTGCATAATTTAGCAAGACCCTGTCTAAAAATAAAACAAAAGGGAATGGGGGTGCATCTGGGTAGTAGAGCACTTGTGAGGCCTTGGGTTCAACCCTCTTCCACAGTACTGAAAGAAAGAAGAAAGTGACAGAGAGAGAGAAACAGAGAGAGAGAGAGAGAGAGAGAGAGAGAGAGGAGGGAAAAGAAAGGAAAGGAAAGGACAGGAAAGAGGAAAGGAAAGGGGCTGGGGTTGTGGCTCAGTGGTAGAGAACTTGCCTAGCAAGTGTGAGACCCTGGGTTCACTCTCCAGTACTGCAAAGTAATATCATGAGCATCATCATCACCACCACATTTTAGCTTTCCTTTTTTGAGCTAATAAAAATGATTTAGAGTTAGCATCATTTGAAAAAACAGCAGGACACTGATAACTATTAGAGCCGGGTAACAGGTTTTCAAGGACCATTGTGGCATTCTATTTTGTAATAATATAATCACAATGAAATGCAAATAATTAAACTATTCTTGAATTTACATTCACTCTAAATACTGGCATTAACAATAAAATATTCTGAATTTGCCTTTATAAGTTGAGAAAAGAATTTTACCCCTCCCTACTTCCTGTTCTTTTAAACTGTCTTGCTTTGTATGTGTGTATGTTTGAGGTTTGTTTATTTAGCTGAATATGTGATATAAGACCCAGCTTATCAGTAAATTATTATTTTTACATTGAAAATATTGTTTTAAGTCAGTTGACTCCACTTATTAAGACGTTTTAAATGTCTTCACTGGAGCCATAGCAAGTGAGATGTGAAAAAAATAATCACAGACCCATTGCTAAGTTTGGAGTCGTGCTAACTGTGAAGTACCAAAAAAAGCTCAGAGGAATAGCATTCAGTCTGAGGAACAGGCAGCAGGACCGGCCTCCCAGAGAAGCTGGCGTTTCAGCTGAGCCTGGAAGAATAAAAGGAATTTCATCAGACTGGACAGGAGGTGGGGTCATTCCAAAAAGAAATTGTATGAGCTCCGGTCCGGCATATTTTAAATCTGGTGAGTCCATCTGTTTCTGTTGACAGAGTGCCGCTCTGTGTTCTCTGAGGCCCTGGGTTGGATCCCAAGAACCAAACAAATGGGAGAAAGACATGGCAATCCACTCCCAAAGCAATCCCCAAACAATCAGCCATTGAAAACCCTAATAGCAGAGAAGCACTGACATAGTGCCATGCATAGCACAGTGTTGGGGAGTGTTTGGTTCTGTTGTACATAGGATTGCTATGAATCCAACTTGACTCCACGGCACCTAACAGCAACAACAATGAGTCCATTGTATGTACCTGTAATGTGTGAGAACATGGGGACAGCCAGGAAGACCAACCCAAGGTGAAGCTACCTAGGAAACTTTGCCAAAGACCAATTATGAGGAAGCTTGTAAGTCACATGTTATAGTCTGAATGTGTCCCCTGGCCCCAAATTCCCATGTTGAAATTTAGTCCCCAATGTGATAGTATTAGGAGGTGGGCCTTTTGGGAAGTGAAGCTCCACCTTCATAAATGGGATTATAATGGCCTTTTAAAATGGGGTGGAGGAAGTATGTTTGCCTCTTCTACCACTGAGGGCACAAGTTGTCATCTCTGAGGCAGAGAATAAGCCCTCACCGGGCACCAAATTTCTGCTGTCTCTTTGATCTGACACTCTCTAGCCTTCAAAACTGTGAGCAATAAATGTCTGTTTATCAATTGCCCAGTTTAGGGCATTTTTATTATAGCAGCATGAACAGACCAAGACACCGTGCTAAGAAGTTCAAGCTTTACCTTTTGGGACAGTAAATCTGGGGTGATACCCAGGAATCTTTAGTTAGTAAGTTCTTTAGATGATTTCCATGCAGGTAGTTCAGAGATATCTCTGTAATACTGGTCAGAGGATGCCCAACATGTGTAATGGTGGCAAACATCCTCCAGTTCCTGTCTCAGCTCTGGTTTGTACTAGCTATGTGACTTTGGGCATGTTACATAACATATCTAAGTCTCAGTTCCCTCACATCAATTTAAATGGAATGTGAAGAAAATGACAGAAGACATATATTTATAAAATGTCAGACATAGTACTAGGTATGAAGCACCTAACCCTCAACACATAATCAAAGCAGGCTGAGAAGATTTATTAGGGACATCAGGTATGGTTGTATACACTGTGCACTGTACTATAATGTCACATCTAAGAGGGTACCATATTCATTTTGGACATCATAGATTTGTGTATTTATTATAATAATTTTTCTGTCAGTTGAGGATCAAGTGTCTTGTTCTAATGAGTAAACTCTAACAAGTTTCAACAGATGGATCTCTTGAGAAGGTGGTGTAGATTGATATATTAATGGTCCTAATAAGTCACATTTCCTGGTATCCACACTCTAGTGTTATCGTCTGCCATATTGACACTTCATCATTGGGATATCAGCAAATGTGACACAAAGAGAGTGGGAAGAATTCTAAATTATCAAATCCAGGGTCTCTGAGATTTTTTTGTACTTTCCCTCATCACCAAAAGATGGCTGCTACTGAGTTAAACGCCTGCAGCTATAGCCCTGTGGCATCCGATCCCATCAGATCTCGGAAGCTAAGCAGGGTCGGGCCTGGTTAGTACCTGGATGGGAGACCGCCTGGGAACACCAGAAGCTGTAGGCTTGGAAGACGGACCTGGCAACCCCCTCCCAAAAATCAATCTGCCATTGAAAACCCTATGAACAGCAGAGAAGCACTGAGAATAGTGTTTCCCCTGTTGAACAGAGGGTCGCTATGAGTCAGATACCAACTCGACGGCACCTAACAACAACAACAACACTGAATTAAACAGCTGTAGGCATCACATCTGCATTCAAAGTAGAAATAAAAGGAGCAGGGTAGACAATACCAAACAGAACTGCTTTTATTAGAAAAGCAAAACTTTTTCCAGCAACATTCCAGTATCCTTTCCTTTATATCTCACGGATCTGTGTTATATGGCCATCGGTAGCTGCAGGGGAGTCTGAAAGGTGGACTATTTAGCCTTTCCAATCTGTAGTAAAACCTAGCAAGAGAATAGGAGTTTGGGGAAAGATTTTGGGTTGGCTAAATAGTTGTGTTTTCTATAGAACTTTTAATCATGGATCTCATCCTTGTATTACTATCACAAAGGTATATAACATGGAGACTGTAAGCTAGTAATTAATTTCTAAGCCTTATCTTATAATTCACTGGACAGAGGCATTGATTTATTCAACAAATATATGTTGAAGATCTTCAGGTTAGGCATTGAGCTACACTGCAATATCATCCTGAGGTTCAGGGACAGACCTACTCCCCTAGAGGACCAGGGGTGTTGCCTTATTGCTATTATTGTTAGATGCCATCCAGTCAGTGTCCGACTCATAGTGACCCTATGTACAACAGGTGAAACTTCATTGTTAGTGCTTTTCTGCTATTCATGGGGTTTTCAATGACTGATTGTTTTCTGGGAGTGGGTTGCTGGGTCCTTCTCCCAAGCCTGCAGCAGCTGGTGTTCCCAGGCGGTCTCCCATCCAAGTACTAACCAGGCCCTACCCTGCTTAGCTTCTGCGATCTGATGGGATCGGATGCCACAGTGGTACACCTGTAAGCATGCCTTGTTGTAGACCTAGAGAAAAGGGAGGAAGATTGCTGACAACTTCCCATTTCAACTTCCATTTTATCCAGGTTCACTTTTACATTCTATTTCCTTTCCCCTTATATCACTTAGCCTTTGCTGCAATAACTATCTGCTCCAAAACTAATAGCTTAGAACACCAATCATGTTTTAGTACTCACAAGTTTGTAGATCAAATAGCTTGTTCTTCTTTCTAGACTATGATCTCAGTGGGCCTTGTTCATGTGCCTTCAGTCAGCTGGCAGGTCAGCTGATGGTGGTTGGTCCAGGATGGCCTCACTCACATACCTGGTTGTTCTGCTGGTTGTCAGCTGGGGCAGGGAAGGAATCAAAGCATTTGACCCTTATTGTCTAGCAGACTTTCTCAGGCTTATAAACAAGGTAGTGGTTGATGGTTCCCAAGAACAGCAAGAGTGAGCAAGCTTCAATGTGCAAGCATTTTTCAAGCTTATGTTTGCATCACATTTGGTACCTATTTCATTGGTTAAAGCAAGTCACAAGGGCCTGGTGTGGTGGTGCATGCCTGTAATCCCAGCCACATCCAAGGGAGGCTGAAGCAGGAGGATCATGAGTTTGAAGCCAGTCTGGGCTACCTAGTGAGTTCAAGGTCAGCCTGGACTGCGTAGCAAGACTCTGTCACAAATAAAACAAACAAACAAACAAACAAAAAAACAAAGCAAGTTACAAGACTGCCCAGATTCTAGAGATGGAGAGTAGAGTCCATCTCATGACAGGAGATGCTACAAAGTCACACTGCAAGGGCAAGGGAGCAGGAAAAGGAAAAATTTGTGGACATTTTGCAAACTCCTATACTCCTTTTCTTTTGTTATATGATACATTAAAATTTTATTGAACTTTGACGCCAGGTATCATTCACTTCTATCAAACATAATAGTACCTCTACAAAGAGATCAGAACACTTCTTGTGAATCAAAAGTAGCTCCTCATTAAGGAGAAAAAAAGCTTGAATTATCTATCACCAACTTCTAAGCCAGTAGCTATCAAAATTTATGGACTGAGACCCATTAGTAAGAAATTTATTTAACATCATCTACAATATACACATAAATGTTTCATAAAATAATATCCTTATTAAATGATGCATTCTAATATTTTCTATTATATCTAAATTCATTTTTTAAGAACAGTTATGGCTATTAGTTAGCTTTCCATTGCTATGACAAAATAACAGATAATTCAACTTAAAAAGAGAATCTAGGCTGGGTGTGGCGGCATACACCTGTAATTCTAGAACTTGGGAAGCTAAGACAGGAGGATCACTGCAAGTTTGAGGTCGCTAGAGATACACAGTAAGACCTTATCTCCAAAAAAAAAAAAAAAAAATTCTATTTTGGCTTATAGTTTTGGAAGTGCCAGTCTATAGTCAGTTGGCCTATTGCGTTTGGCCTGTAGCCAAAATAGGGTGGAAGTATGTAGTGTAGGAAATTTTCACTTCATGGCAGCTGGGAAGCAGAGAGAGAGAGAGAGAGAAAGGAAGGGGCTAGGGTCCCAATATTCCCCTTAAGGGCATGCTCCAGTGACTTAACTTCCTCCCACTAGGCCCCACATCTTAAAGGTTCATCTCCCAATAGTCCAACCCTAAGGACAAAGCCCTTAACATATGGGCTTTGGGAAGACATTCAAGATCCAGACTATAGTAACAATGCACTAAAGTAATTCCCCACCCACTAATGGGATATAGCCTGTAGTTTGAAAAGCATGATCACAAGGTGAGGACAGAAATGACACTTTTTTAAAGCTTTGTTTTATTTACTTATTTATTTATGGGGTGGTGCTTAGGATTGAACCTAGGACTTATGCATGCTAAGCAAACACTCTACCAATGACCTACACCCCCAGTCCTTTTTTTTGTTTTTTACTGATATGTAATAATTATACGGGCTGGGATTTAGCTCAGTGGGTAGAGCATTGCGCTGCAGTCTCTGAGTCCCCGAGTTCAATTCCCAGCACCGCAAAAATGGGAGAAGGGCCTGGCAATCCACTCCCAAGGCAATCCCGAAGCACTCAGCCATTGAAAACCCTGTGAGGGTCGCTATGAGTTGGATACCGACTCAATGGCACCTAACAACAACAACAATAATTATACATGTTTATAGGGAACAATATGATATTTTGGTACATGTATACAATTTACAAAACTTATTCTTCCTGTATGATTCTTACCTTGTACGTGTCCACCAGTCTCTTCCTAGAGTACTCTCTCCTCTATGACACCAGCCTCTGATAATCACTATTCTTTTCTGTACTTCTATGAGATCAGATTTTTTAAATTCTCCATATGAGTGAGATCATGCAGTGTTTGTTTTTCTGTGTCTGACTTATTTCACGTAACATAATGTCCTCCAGGTTCATCTATGTTGTTGTAAATGACAGGATGTCATTTGTTTTTATGACCGAGTACTGTTCCATTGTGTGTGTATGTATATATATATATATATATGTTGTCGTTGTTGTTAGGTGCCATCGAGTCGGTATGCGACTCATAGAGACCCTCATAGGGTTTTCAATGGCTGACTGTTTCAGGATTGCCTTGGCAATGGATTGGCAGGCATTTCTCCCATTTTTGCAGTGCTGGGAATCAAACTCAGGACCTCAGAGACTGCAGGACAGCGCTCTACCAACTGAGCTAAATCCCAGCCCCTTGTATATATATAGCACACATTATTTGTTCATTCACTCAGAACACCACTTTTCTAGGCAAAGGGAATAGGAGGTACAAAAGCCTCAGTTTGGAGCTTTCAGGGTCTAAAGACCAGAATATCTGGAGCCTATTAGGTTGGAGATGAGATGGGAATGTAGGCAAAGGCCTGCCAGGAAGGTCTGCAATCTATAGCCAGGAATTCACTACTTATTCTAGTAGACATCCTGACGGTTTTAAGCAGGAAAATGACATGGTCTGATTTATTTTTCAAAATAGTTTCTCCTGACCTTGTGTTCAGCCCATGGATGATTTCAGAATGACCTAATTTTCTCTAAATTTAAAACCAGCCTGGAATGACTTTAGGACCCTCCACAGATGATTGTCTCGCTCTACCCCACATTCATTCCATCAAACTCATTTCCTGATTCCTTTCCCACACAAGGGTTCCCTACTTCTGCTGAGATCCGGGGGAGACCAGAGCCTGCGGAAATGCTGAAGCTCTCCTTCCATCAGCTCCAGTTCCTTCATGATCCATCTAGCACTAAGAATCCATATAACTGCTAGCCACACTGCCTTTCTGGCTGGAGTGATTTTTTTTTTCCCCCACCATCGCCACTTGGAAGGACATCTTCAAGTTTTGGCAACTGGCCCCTTCCGGCTTGGAAGCAGGCCTCTTCTCCCAGTGGGGGTCTTCATCTGCAGGGTCTGCTGCTGGGAGCTGAGGCCTCAGTCACACAGACCAAGAAGCAAGCTGGGAGAGGCGCTGTGTAACAGGAGGCGAGCAGATTTCCCAGGGCCGGGGCCTCCTTCTTGGCCTGTCCCCAGGAGATGGGTTCCAGCTGCTTTTCTTTCTTAAGTCTTCCTTCTCTTCCCTCCCCCTTTACTGCAGGGGTGGGGGCCTCTCCTTCCTCTTCTCATCAACTACCCCCTGCCCCTTCGCAACCCCCCCACCAGATAAGACTTGGAGTGGAAAACATCACTGTCAATAAAGGAACATTCAAGGAAGGGGATGTTGAAAAGTGGAGGGGGAGGAGGAGGCTCTCTCCCCTTGGAGACAGTCTGTAGATCTGTCACCTCTTGTCTAAGGTACAGCGCGTTCCCCTGACCAATTAACCCCTCATCTCCCTCTGTCCCCCACCTCCCTTTCCCACACTAATGACTGGTCTGAGCTGTGGACAGCATCCAAACAGATTTCTTTTATTTACTTTGTGTTTTCCAAAATAGACACTTTCAAAGCCTGGGGGTAAAGACACTCTTAGGAAAAGGATCAAGGAGGAAGGGTAGGGGGAGGGAAAAGAGACTCTGCACAGAAAAGCGGAGGAGCCAGTGAGTCAGAAATTCTTAATGGTTGAGGGCAGGGACTCTAGATTCACAGTCACATTAGACATTGGCTGGCTAGCTTGCTTTCTTTCTTTTCTCTTTCTTTTCCTTTTCTTTCTCTCTTTCTTTTCCTTTCCTCTTTCTTTTTTCTTCTTTCTTTTCCTTTCCTTTCCCTCTCTTTCTTTCTTCCTTCCTTCCTTCCTTTTTCTGTTTTTGTTCTTGGGAGACAGGCCTGTGCAGCCTAGGCTGGTCTTGATCTTGCAGCAATCTTCCTGCTTCAGCCTCCTGAATGCTAGGATTGTAGGTGTGCACCACAACACCTGGCTTCAGACCTGGTCTCTAGTCCTGTCCTGGAATGCCTCTAAGACCCTCTTTAACGTTGCCCCTTAAAATTACCTACTTTTATCTCTTATAAGTTATTTCCTCATATGCAAAATGGACATATTTGGACCAGCTTCTCAAGGCTCAGAACTGAGACAGACTCTTCATGTAGTTATTTACTCTAGTAATTGCTTGGCAAATGGTTGTTGTTGTTGTTAGGTGCCAGTGAGTTGGGTCCAACTCATAGCGCCAGTATGTATAACAGAATGAAATACTCCCTGATTCTGTGCCAGGCACACGATCTTACTTATGTTTAAGCCCATTGTTGCAGATACTGTGTCAATCCATTTAGTGGAGAGTTTTCCTTTTTTTCATTGACTTGCCACTCTCCCAAACATTATGTCCTTCTCCAGGGTTGGGTCTCTTCTGACATGTCCAAAATAAGAGTGGGAATACCTTGCTTCCAAGGAACACTCTGGTTGCACTTTTTCTAGGATAGATCTGTTGGTTCTTTCGGCAGTCCATGGTATATTCAATAGCAGCTTTACTATAATTAATATTCACACAGACAAAACATTGGAATAAAAGCTGGCAGATACTCTACAAGAAAGGAAAAACAGAGAGTAAATGTTGAAGAATCTCAGAATTATGACCATCAATTTAATATTGCCTATCTTTGTAAAAGGGGTGGGGCTTCACTCAGTTGGTAGAGTGGTGCCCTGAGCTCTCTGAGGCCCTGGGCTCCATTCTCAGCACCACAAAAATAGGAGAAGGAAATCCCAGCGGCTCGGGAGGTGGAGGCAGGAGGATCGCAAGTTCGAGACCAGAGGCAGTCTGTGTAACTTAGTGAGACCTTATCTCAAAAAGTAAAAAAATGGGCTGGGGTGCAGCTCAGTGGTCCAGCACTTGCAGAGCATGCAAGTGCGAGGCCCTGGGTTCAACCCCTAGTACCACCAAAAAAAAAAAAAAAAAAGGAGAAGGACAAAGCAATCCACTCCTGAAGCAATCCCAAAATAATCATCCATTGAAAACACTATGAATAGCAGAGAAGCACTGACACAATTCTGGGCACAGCACAGTGTTGGGGAGTGTTTTGTTCGGTTGTACATAGGGTCTCTATGGTTTGGACCCAACTCAACAGCACCTAACAGCAACAATCTTTGTAATGTGGATAGTCACCATTTATGTTGGTTAAAAAATGTATTTGCAATGAGGTCATTGGTCTGACAAAATTCTATCATGCAATCTCTAGCATCATTTCTGTCACTAAGGCCATATTTTCCCACTACTGAGCTTTCTTCTTTGCTTTAAACTTTTGCATTCTAGTCTCTAGTAACTAACAGTACATCCTGATTGCATGTTCCATCAATTTCAGATTGCAGGAGCTAGTAAAAAAATCTTCCTTATTTTCATTTGTGGCCTTAGTGGTGGGTGCATAAATTTTAAAAATAGTCATATTAGTTGGCCTTCCTTGTACACATATGGATATTATTCTGTTACTGACAGCAAAGAGTGGGAATACCAGAGAACTTAATTGTACTCATGAGAAATGTGTACATGAACCAGGAGGCAGTTGTTTGAACAGAACAAGGAAACACTACCTGGTTTAAAATAAAGAGGTGTGTCAAGGCTTTATCCTTTCACTATATCTCTTTAATCTCTATGCTAAGGAAATAATCCGAGAAGCTGGACTTTATGAAGATAAATGCAGCATCAGGATTGGAGAAAGACTCATTAACAACCTGTATTATGCAGGTGAAACAACTTTGCTTGCTGAAAGTGAAGAGGATTTGAAACATTTACTGATGAAAATCAAACAACATAGCCTTCAGTATGGATTGCACCTCAATTCAAGGAGACAAAAACTTCACAACTGGATCAGTAAGCAATTTCACGATAAATGAAGAGAAGATTGAGTTGGTGCAAGATTTTGCCTTGCTCAATTCTATGATCAACACCCACAGAAGCACCAGTCAAGAAATCAAAAGACACATTGCACTGGGAAAAGCTGTTGCAAAAGTACTGAGAAGTACAGATGTCACATTGAAGATGAAGGGGCACCTGACTCATGCCATGGTATTTTCAGTTGCATCATATGGTTGTGAAAGCTGGACGTTGAATAAGGGAGACAGGAGAATTGATGCTTTTGAATCATGGTGCTGGAGATGAATATTGAATATATCATGGACTGCCAAAAGAACCAACAGATCTGTCCTAGAAGTGCAACCAGTGATCCTTGGAAGCAAGGATGGCTACACTTACATATTTTGGACATGCTGTCAGGAGGAACCAATCCGTGGAGAAGGGCATCATGTTTGGGAGAGTAGCAGGTCAGTGAATAAAAAGGAAAACCCTCAACTAGATAGATTGACAGAGTGGCCGTAACAATGGACATAAACATAAAAAAATCGTGTGCCTGACACAGAGTCGGAGAGTGTTTCATTGTGTTGTATGGACCCAGTTTGACAGCACCTAACAACAACATCTTTGCAAATCAGATTTGAAAGCTTCCCTGGGGGCTCTCATTTATCTCATCAGCCAAGATCTTTATGGGTAAGTAAAGCAGGAAATATGGGTAGATATATGTATCTACATTTCATGGAGGAAGAAATTGAGGCCTAGGAGGCAATAATACCATAATGAATATAAAAGTCAATAATGAATATAAAAGTCCTTGGTACATTGCAACATATACATAAAATCTTGCATAAAGTTTCTGGGTTTTTGTTGTCACACAAGCTGACAAACAATGGATTTGTCCCCAAGCCCTAAGTCCTAACCCTTCCTGTCCACTGCATCTCACAGGAGGTGAAAACCAAGCTAGCATGGGAAGAGAGACTGTCCCAAGTTTAGGCTGAAGAGAAAAGGCTTGGGCTTGAGCTTGATGATTTATGTAGGTATAGCCTCAAGGTTCAGAGGGCAATGAGAGGAAGGGACCAATTCATTGTCCCCATGAAGACTGCATCTGTAGGGGTAATAGATTTAAAATGGGAAGTAAACATAAATTACCTAAAAACAAAGCAAATAAGCAATGGAAATATCTTCTCAATGACAGCCCTTTTGAAATAAGTCAAGCTGAAAAGCAAAGAGACCATTCTCAATAACAAAATTGGGGATTGTCTTTTATAATCCTCCACAGCTAAAGAATCTTATTCTTCCTTTTAAGCAATGGGAAATGATGGCTTGGTTTCTAACCAGAAAGACCACATAATTGTTCTGAACCCTAATCAGTGATTTTGTAAATAAGAACCAAGAGAAGCAAACTGAGTATGGGTTACTTGCTGAAAATGAACATAAATCAGACTTACGCAGGAAGATGCCAGGATTATGCAAGCAGCACATCTGGTCCTATATTCTCTCTGGAAGGCTTCTGAGCAACCCTTTTTTTTTTTTAAATCTCAATCTGTTTTCCTAGTGAATCCTTCTGAGTTTTCCTCAACTAAAATTAAAACTGATACTTCCTTTAGGGTAGCTAGCTGATTTGCTATATTGCAAGCCCTTTCAACTCAGCATGTACAAAAACAGGAAATAGAATTTATCATCTCCCCTAACCCACACAGTCATGCTCCTATATTCCACACTTCCTCCCATATAATCAGTCCGCTAGAAACCTGGGTGGCAGTGGGAGACAGAGGTCTTCCTTATGTGCTTTTCTTCTATTAAGTCTGTGCCCTAAATGTTTCTCAAGTCCAAGCACTTCTCTCCATCTTTCTCACCCAGATTGCTAAGTAACAGCCAGAAAGGCCCCAAACCCCTGCTGCTGAGCCATAGACTGCTGCACTCTGCCACAGCCCAGGCCTTGGTTGCCTGCACGGCACCTCCAGGTTTCTAAAGCACTCAGCAAAATAAGCCACTCTACTAGGCTTCTCCCATCCCTAGCAGCTCACACAGCCCAATGCTGAGGGGCAGAGAAGGGAATTGCTGAGAGCTGCCCAGGGAACAGGAGCGAAGGAGGTAGGCAAAAGTTGTATCAGTGACCCAACAGGTGTGCTGTACTCTGCAACCTCTTAGTCTCTTACCTTACTGTGTGGTAATTGGGGTGTGTGTGTGTGTGTGTGTGTGTGTGTGTGTGTGTGTCTCTGTGTGTGTGTGTATGTGTGTATGTAAATAGATATAAAATTTGTCATTTTAGTCATGTTTACTTATACAGTTCATTGAATCATGGTAGAGTGAACCTGTAATCTCAGCTACTCAGGAGACAGAGTCAGAAGGATTGCTTGAACTCAGGAATTTAGGACGAGCCTGGGGAGCATAGTGAGACCTCAACTATTAAAAAAAAAAGACAATTGTACAGTTCAGTGGTATTAGATATATTCATATTGTTGTGCAACCATCCCTACCTCTCATCTCCAAAACTTTTTCATCTTTCCAAACTAAAACTCTGTCCCCATAAAACAACTCCCCATTCTTCCCTCCACCTGTTCTACCTTCTGTCTCTATGCACTTGACCACTCTAGGTATCTCATATAAATGGAATCACAAAGTATTTTATCCCTTTGTGTCTGGTTTATTTCACTTAGCATAATGTCTTCAAGGTGCATCTATGTTGTAGCATATATAAGAATTTCATTCCTTTTAAAGCTGAGTATTATTCTATTGTATGTATATGCCACATTTTGTTTTTCCATTAATCCTCTTGCAGGCATTTGGTTTGTTTCCACTTTGGGGCTATTATGAATAATGTTGCTCTGAACATTGGTTTGCAAATATCTGTTTGAGTTCCCAGCTTTCAATTCTTCGGGATATAAACTCAGAAGTGGAATTGCTGGATTATCTGGCATAATTGTCCTTTAACTTCTTGTCTTTCCAATCAGAATGAGCTCTAAGAGATAAAGATTAAGTCTTGACACAAATATTTGTTGTATAACTGATCATTAACTCCAATAAAAATGATCCTAGAAGAGAACTGAAAGTTAAGAAGACAAAGGTTGAGAAATATAGGAGGGACTTCAAACCCATAAAATCCTGCTAAATTTAAAAAGCTTAGATTAAGATCTTAAACAGATGAAAGGGCAGATGGAAGGCTTCATAGGGAGGCTGCATCATTTGTCACTCATGACTCAACTCATAGGCTCTGGAGCCAGACTACCTGAACTCACATCCTGGCTCTCTCTCTTCCTGGTCTGGAGCCCTCAGCATGATACGTGACCTCTCTGTACAACAGGAAAAGTAATGGTACTTAGCTCAGTGTGTTATTGAGAAGTGCACATGAGTAAGCCCACACAAAACACTTAGAATAGTGCTTGGCACATAGTATACACTCAATGCTAACCTGACTAACAAAATCAGAACTAGATAAAGATTAATTTAGAGAATGAGTTAACTTTGGAATATCTCAAGAACGTATCAATGTGGTAGTAGTGGGGGATCTACATTCTTGCACAGCCTATTTGGTTGGGAAAGTAAAGTCATATTTTTTAAGCACCTGCTTTGTTTTGGGACTGATTTTTAAATTATTATTATTATTCTGGATTATTTTTTACACTTCACAGTTATGGAAAGTGAGGCACAGATATGTTTATTTATTTTCCAAGTGAGTGAGCATAGTTTCACATGAAAATATGTAAGAGATAAAGTAGAAAGATAAAGCATCCCAATTATCTGCATGTTGTTACTGTTGTTAGGTGCCATCAAGTCAGGTCTGACTCATAGTAATCCTAGGTACAATACAACAAAACACTCCCTGACACTGTGCCATGCCTGGCAGGCACTGTCAATGCTTTTCTGCTATTCATAGGGTTTTCAGTGGCGGATTGTTTCAAGAGTAGGCTGCCAGGTCCTTCTCCCACTTTTGTGGTGCTGGGGATCGAACCAAGGGCCTTAGATAGCACAGAACAGCACTCTTCCAATTGAGCTAAACCCCAGCCTTATCTACATATAGAAGACTTAAACTAGATCCCTATCTCTCACTCCATACAAAAATCTATTCAAAACGGATCAAAGATCTTAATTTAACACCTGACACTTGGAAACTACTGAAGGAAAACAAAGGGAAAGCACTTCAAGGTACAGGTATAGGGAATGAATTTCTACAAAGAACTTCAATAGCTCAGGAAATGATAGGAAGAATTAACAAATAGGATTACGTGAAACTAAAAAGCTTCTACACAGCAAAGGCAACAACACAGTGAAGGAAGAGACCGCATACAGTATGGGAGAAAAATCTTCATCAGCTATTCATCTGACAGGGGATTAATATCCAGAATATGCAAAGAACTAAAAAAACTAAACACAAAGAATAACCCAATCAATAAATGGGCAAATGAATTGAACAGACAGTTCTCAGAAGAAGTACAAATGCCCAATAAATACATGAAAATGCTTTCAACATCCTTAGTTATCAGAGAAATGCAAATTGAAACTATATTGAAGCTGGGTGCTGTTGCTCACACCTGTAATCTCAGCACTTGAGAGGCTGAGGCAGGAGGATCCAGGGCAGGTTGAGCTGTATAACAAGACCCTATCGAAACAAAATGAAAAAGAAAAAAAAAAAAAAAGAAACTCTTACCCTGAGATCCCAGCTCACCCCAGCCAGCATGAAAACAAAAAACAAATTCTGGTGAGGATGGTAGTGGTTGTGGGGAGGACTCTTATATACTGTTAGTGGAAATGTAAATTAGAGCAGCTACTATGGAAATCAGCATGATGTCTCCTCAAAAAAAACTTAAGATAAAACTACCATATGATCCAGCTATATCACTCCTGGGTACACACCCAAAGGAATCTAAGCCAGCATTCCACAGAGATACCTGCACATCCATGTTTATTGCAACACTATTCCAATAGCCAGATGTGGAATCAACAAATAAATGGATAATAAAATGTGGTGCATATACACAATAGGGCCTGGGATTTAGCTCAGTTGGTAAAGCACTGCTCTGTAGTCTCTGAGGTCCCAGGTTGGATTCCCAGCACTGCAATAATGGAAGAAGGATGTAGCAATCCACTTCTGAAGTAATCCCAAAACAATCAGCCATTGAAAACACTATGAGGGTCGCTATGAGTTGGATGCGACTCGATAGCACCTAACAACAACAACAAGAAGCCAGGTGAGGTGGCGCACGCCTGTAATCCTAGCGGCTTGGGAGGTGGAGGCAGGAGGATCACAAGTTTGAGACCAGAGGCAGTCTGTGTCACTTAGCGAGACCCTGTCTCAAAAAGTAAAAAAAAAATGGGCTGGGGGTGCAGCTCAGTGGTCCAGCACTTGCAGAGCATGCAAGCACGAGGCCCTGGGTTCAACCCCCAGTACCACCACCACCACCACCACCACCACCACAACAGCAACAACATATACACAATGGAGTTTTATTCAGCCTTAAAAAGAACAAAATTAAGCCATTTGCAGGAAAATGGATGGAACTGGAGATTATCAAATTAAGTAAAATAAGCCAAACTCTGAGAAATATCGTATGTTTTCTCTCATATATGGAATCTAGGTTTTTAATGAAAATACATGAAATTAGAAGAAAAATATTTAGGGAGAGGCAAGAGATCAGAAGTAGGGAGGAAGAGGAACAAGAGAGGGTAATAAGATATGAATATGATCAAAGTACATTATAGACATGCATGAAAATGTCATAATGAAACCTGTTATTTGTACAATTAATATGTGCTAATAACAAAGATTGAAAACCCTGTGAACAGCAGAGAAGCACTGACAATAGTGTTTCGCCTGTTTTAAATAGGGTCACTATGAAACGGATACCTACTCGATGGCATCTAACAACAATAGTAACAAAGATCTACAGGTGTACTACCTTGGCATCTGATCTTGTCAGATCTCGGAAGCTAAGCAGGGTCAGACCTGGTTAGTACTTGGATGGGAGACCACCTGGGAATACCAGGTGTTATAGGCTAGGGAGAATGACCTGGCAGTCCACTCCTGAAACAATCAGCTATTGAAAACCCTATGAATAGCAGAGAAACACAATAGTGCAGGGGGAGGTTCAAGAGGAAAGAGCAAAGCATTGTGAACCTTTCTTAAGGGGGAAAGGAGAGTTGCTAATCTCAGGTCTACATTTTCCATGGGTATAAGAGCTTTCCTGGCAACATTGGTGTCCCTGATTCATGCATACTGTTGCGCTCAGGGGCGGGTATTGAGTCTATACAACCATAAAGGAGAGAGAGATAGTTGCTATCCCTTTATTGATTCTTTCCTTTCTTTTCAGTAAACTGTGGCTTTTGTTTGCTCGTGGCCACCTATAATACAGACCTAATTTGGGATTCTCCGCTGGAGTCTGGTGTCTCCAGGATCATGTTCCATGTAGTGAGGCATGAAAGTATTGTGCGGCAACTTCCGGGAAGCCTTCTTAAAAGGCAAGTAGCAGGAGCTTTTAGCCCTCTTCTTTGTCACTCTTTGTCTTCCATGGATGTGTGGCTAAGGCCCAGCTGCCATCTTGGAGGCTGAAGGACCTCAACCTAGGAACAATGAGGCAGAGAACTGAGGGAGCCCATGCCGAGGAGCTCTTCTTGTCTTGAATAATCCGCATCTGCAGATCTTTATGTGGGAAAGAAGAGAACTTTATCCTGTCAAGCCACTATTAATTTAGACTTTCACTTGCATTTCAGTTAACTGAATCAACAGATGTTCCTCCTATTTAATAAAATTGCACTTCAGGTACATGCACACCTGAGCCTTCCTGTACACTGACCAAGGCTGAAGACACCTGTGTCCTGAGACTGGAGCTCCATTCCATGCTCAACAGAGGGAGAGCAGTGCTTCTTAGCTCTGTGCATCTTTCAGCATCTTCTTTTAGATAAAGGTTAGTAGCCATTGAACCAACAAAGTTATTATTACTCTGTCTACTGAGCAGGAAAATAAAACATTGTCTTCTTGGTACTGTGACTATTAGGGGCAAAAGCCAACTAAATAAACCCAACCACTGTAGATCTGATGATTGACTAGTGTTCTGAATAACATGTTATTCATAAAACTGAAAAAAAAAAATGTTGATAAATAAGTACAGTTCTTTTAGCTTTAACTTTATATCTGATTTTTCCCCTTGGAAAATAAATGTAATTTGTTTGAAGAGCTAGTTATTATAGCCAATTCTGGAACTAGTTTTCATGTATTCATTCAAAATATAGTCATGTATTCTTTCATTCAACAACACTTGTTAATATTTCAAAGTAAAATGTTAAACAACAAAACCCTTGTGAAGTAGAATTCATTTGCCAATCATGCTAGACACCAAAGGAATCACAATGCAGAAACCTCAGCCTCTGGCAGCCCAGGAAAGCACAGATTTGCTGAGAAGAGAAAAATAATTTCCAGGAAGGAACTAGAGCTCATAATCAAATCTGGGCTGAGACTCTCTTACTAAAGGCTAGTCACATATTAGGATATATATATTTATATATAGTCTCCATTAAAATAAAGAAAGTAGCTGCCCAAAGGGAGGTAAAAAGATGGATCAGTGGGTTGGGCTTGCAGACCAGACTCTCTCAAATTCCCTTCCAATGTGCCCATCTGACTTGCTGAAAACTCTCAGTCATTTAAATATTTTCTTGCCATCTTTTCTTTTTCTTTCCTTCTTCTTCTTCTTTTTTTTTTCAGACTTCCTTTTCTTGTCTTTATTCCTTTTTATCTCCATTTATTAGTAAATGATGATGGGATACAGAGTAATACAGCATTGGATTTTTCCATTATGCATCCTTTACATCACTCTGGCAACACTTTCATCAACCCACAAGGTTTATGGAGCCTTATGGGTAATAGTAAAACTCAAATGCATATTTGGTTTATATTCTCCCATTTTTTCAATGTACTCATGAAGTTGTGCTGTTTACATTGGGATCATCCTCTCCCCCTTCATCCCTCCACATTGACCCTCCTCCCCATCCCACCTTCTGCAATCTTCCCTTCCCTCTGCCAGATCCCTCCATTCTTCTTTCTACTCTTTATAGTGGCCCTTCTTTGCTAAGTTTAATTGTGCATTTTTTATATATCAATTTATGTATAGGACTTTTCTTCCTTTAAGTATGATTCAATTCCCACATATGAGTGAGAACCTACAGTATTTCTCTTTTTGAGCTTGTGTTGGTTTACTTAATATGATGTTCTCCAGTTCCAGCCATTTTGCTACAAGTGACATTATTTAATTTTTTTAATTGCTGAGTAGTATCCCATTGTGTATATGTACCATAATTTTTAATCCATTCTTCTGTTGATTGGCACCTTGGTTGGTTCCATATCTTACTATTGTGAAGAGTGCCACATTGAATATGGAGATGCAGGTGTCTCTGTGGTATAATGACTTATCTCCCTTTGGGTATATTCCCAGTAGTGGTATAGCTGGGTCATATGGCACTTCTATTTTTACTTTTCTGAGGTATCTCCATATTGATTTCCAAAGTGGATTTTAACATTTTCATCCCTCAATCATCTTCCTTCCAGGAAGCCTGCTCTCATTTCTGCCAGCCAAAGGGCAAGCCACTGTAAGATCTGTATCTTACATAAAATTAGGTGTGTACATAAAATTAGGTGTGTGCATAAAATTAGAGAGGGTTAACTAAATAATTTCTAAAGTCCCTGAAGGTTTAATTATCTAAACTTCATAAGATGACTATCATTTATTTGAGTTCACAATAATATGCCAGATACTTTACATACTCATTGTCTCATTTAACTCTTATAATACCTGCAAGTGATGCATAGTGTCCTTATGTTCATTTTACATGTAGAGAAATGAGAGGTAGAATTCAATATAATGCAGAGTTCACAAAGAAGTGGCAGAACCCAAGACTATAAGATTGAAAAGCCCATATTCTTAGCACATGGATATGAACTACATGTGCTACTCTCTAAATAACCTCTCCCACCTCTCTCTCACAAAGCATTGGAAGCCCTTTCTCATGTCTATCCATTGTCTTTGTTGTATAACCATTTATATAAATGTCTTTCTAAAATATCCTTTCCTTGTGAGGGGGACTACATTTGACTCATCTTTGTAAAACTGTCTACTTAGAACATGGGACTTAGTGCACAGTAGATGTTTAGTTAAGCAATTATATCAGTCATCAAAAACAGCAATCATAAGTACTTTGCATGCTCATTCAGTATGCACCAGGGCAGGAAGATTTTGCATCCTTTTCCTGCCCTGTCATATTATTATTGGAAAATATATCCCAAAATGGAACATTAGTTCCTTCTTCATATTTACTGAACACTTCCCTGGGGTCAAGTACTGTGCTCCTTTAGCAGGAGTCCCCAACCCTCCATTGGTGACCTATTAGGGGCCAGGTCACACAACAGGATATGAGCAGTGGGTGAGTGAGCGAAGCTTCATCTGTATTTATAACCTCTCCCTGTCTAAACCTTCATCTGGATTTATAACTATTCCCCGTCTCTCCCAATACTGCCTGAGCTCTGTAGAGAATT
The DNA here is from genome assembly GCA_007922755.1 of Pedetes capensis. Classification (NCBI taxonomy): domain Eukaryota; kingdom Metazoa; phylum Chordata; class Mammalia; order Rodentia; family Pedetidae; genus Pedetes; species Pedetes capensis. Next base: position 4,153 of record VMDO01013030.1, on the reverse strand, counting down.
TGTCTTCCATGAAACTGATCCCTATGCCAAAGAGGTTGGGGACTGCTGTAAGCATACAAAGATAATTAAAACATAGCCCCTATCCTTCTGGAGCCTACAATGTAGGAGATAAGCCTGACATATAAACAAATGACTTGGCCACAAAGTGACTGGGCTAAGGGATAATATAGAGACATAAATACAGCATTTCATTGAACTTGACACTATCAACTGGAAGACAAGTCATTAACCTAAGTATTATTAAGAAAGAAAAACTGCTGCAAATTAAAATATGTGTACTATTGATTTGAACATGCCTCTTTATTTCGAAGATGTTAAAATGTTTTAAAGATATGCCTCTTGAATGAAGTACTACTGATACATGTTACAATACAGATGAATATTGAAAACATTACACTAAATGAAAGAAGCCAGCCACTACCAGTCATATACAGTGTGAATCTATTTATGTGGAATATCCCAAACAGGCAAATCTACAGAGACAGCAAAATAAATTCATGGTCACTTAGGTCTGGGAATGGAAGGATTGTAGGTGATAGCTAACAGATACAAGGCTTCCTTTTACAGTAATGCAAGTAGTCTAGAATTGATTGTGGGGATGGATATACAACACTGGGACTATACTAAAAACCATTGAATTGTTCACTTTAAATGGGTGAATTGTGTCTTAATATAACTATAACCAAAAATCTGAGCCTTTGATAAGAGTAGCACAGTGGCATTGCAGGGGCTGGAAGAGAGATTATGTCAGGGAGGAAGGGATCTAGAATGCTTTGGCATAGGCAGGAACACTAGGTGGCAGGGCATAAATTGTGCCATACAGAAACAGTCAAGGGGTGGGAAAGTGTTGGGGAACCCTAGAGTGTACCCCTGAGGCAGAAGCCCATCCTGGTCCACCAGGAGAGCCAACATCTATCCTCCAGGATATAAAAGCCTCAGGGGGTAGAGAGTATACCATCAAAGGAGGAGCCCATCTGGTCCACTTGGAGGACTAACCTCTGTCCTCCAGGGCCAGTGACCCTTGCCCTACACCCTGGTCATTTGCCCCCATTGCACCCTATGGGGCAAGATAGTGACTGGTCACCTTTGTCCCACATCCTGGTCCTTCACTCCTACCTCTCCTATCATGTAATCCAAGTTGGCCCCTGACCAGTCCAGTTCTAGCTTGACAACCTCCACTCTGACTGGTCACCCAAACCCCTGTGATTGGTCAGTAGAAGGACACTCTTGATTGGCATGGCCCACTCCCTACCCACCTATCAAAACTGCACAATCACAAGTCCCTATTTGCATGGCAGTTGGTGGCAGTTGCCCCAGGCACGAGCCCTGCCATGATTGGTCATGCCATAGTCCATCCCCCTCCCCTGTCTCAGAATGTATTTAAAGAGGCCACTGAACACCCCCAGCAGGAGTTGCTCAGCCCTCTTGTGTTCACCTCTTGACTTCACCTGCCACCCGGACCCATCAACTTGGACCATTGCATCTAAGATCTCTAATCCACCACACCTTCTAGCAAGATGTTGTGTCAAGCCCAGGGGCCCCAAAGAGCCAAAGGCATCCATCAAGACACAAAGTACTCTCCAATTCCTCCTCACGCCTGGGGAGGAGGAGAGTAGAGAAGGCGAGCTGTGAGAGTCAAGGCCAGCGCAGACCATCGGTGCCTTTAACATCTCTAGACTTGTTCCTGCCCTTGTATTTAGGAGCAGCAAATAAAGCCTTGTTCCTTTTATAATAAGAAGACTTCTGAGGTCCTTCTTGGTGCCATCAGACAGCTCTCACTTTAGCCCCAAGAGTCCTGGGATTCACCTAGTGTTGAGGCTAGGTTTCGATACCTTTCCAGGCCAGAGGTGAACCCCAACAGGAAAGGGGATCCTGGCAGAGGTACAGCTTCCAAAAAGTCCAGGATGTGAGAGGACTGAGTAGGGAAGAGTGTAAGCAAAAGGAAAGCAGTTATGGTGCAAAAGTCTTGAAAGGCTGGCTGGCCCACATGGAGGAAGGCATCCAGTGCCAGACTACCAGATGCAGCCCTTTCAACATGCAAAGAGAAGCTTTGAAAGTTTCCCCAAGTGCCAATATTTAAAACATTGGCAAGAACATATGCAAAGGAAATGTATTATTAAGCCTTCTTCTTACTACAGGGCAGTACTACTGGTACTGACCTAACCAGCAGCAAAATCCCCTGTGGATCTGTGAGCCAGATGACAAAAAGATTAGTAAAAAAAAGAGCATTGCCACCGGAAATGTGGTGTTTAGACAGATGCTGCGAAGAACTGGGGTTTCAGACAGTGAGCCAAGAAATTCCAAAGGTCACGTCTGCAGAACCAGGAAGTCAAAAGAAAGAAATCAGCATCATGCTAGGAGTCACACAGGAGGAATTAGAATCACGCCTCTGCTCTGAAGGAATTGAAAATTGAGAACAAAATGCAATAGCGGTGGAGTGGGGTATGCAGAATAAGGAAAATAAACACTTTCTATCACCCACATGTCTGCTGTACGTGTTTACAGTTTGCTGTATAGTGGGGGCTTGTGTATTGCTGTCATGCCGAAAGCTATGCCACCAGTATTACAGGTATCAGCAGGGTCACCCAGGGTGGTCAGGTTTTAGCTGAGCTTCCAGACTAAGACAGACTATGGAGAAGGACATGGCTAACCTACTCCCCAAAACAATCACCCACTGAAAACCCTATAAATAGCAGAGAAACACTATCAGATATAGTGCTGGAAAATGAGCCCCCCAGGTTGGAAGGTACTCAAATGACAACTGGGGAAGAATCGCCTCCTCAAGGTAGAGTCTATCTTAATGACAAGAATGGAGTTAAAGCCCCAGGGACCTCCACTGGCTGATGTGACATGACTGAAAATGAGAAGGAACAACTGAAAACATTCATTAATAATTGGAATGTGAAGGCCGGGCATGGTGGCGCACGCCTGTAATCCCAGCGGCTCGGGAGGCAGAGGCGGGAGGATCACAAGTTTGAGACCAGACGCAGTCTGCATAATCTAGTGAGACCCTGTCTCAAAAAGTAAAAAAATTGGGCTGAGGTGTAGCTCAGTGGTCCAGCACTTGCAGAGCATGCAGGCGCGAGGCCCTGGGTTCAAACCCCAGTACTGAAAAAAAAAAAAAAAAGGAATGTGGAATATACATAGTATAAATCTAGGAAAATTAGGAACCATCAAAAGGGAAATGGAGCACATAAACATTGACACTCTAGGCATAAATGAGGTAAAATGGACTGTTATGGGCCACAGTGAATGAGATAATCATATAGTGTACTATGCCTGGAATGACAGATTAGAGAGAAGTGGGATTGCATTCATCATCAAAAATGATATCTCAAAATCTGCCCTGAAGTACAATGTTGTCAGTGACAGAATAACATACATACGACTACATGGAAGACTGATTAATATGACTATTATTCAAGTTTACATACCCACTGCTAATGCCACAAATGAAGATAAGGAAGATTTTTACCAGCTTCTGCAATCTGAAATAGATTGAACATGCAATCAGGATGCACTGATAATTACTGGTGACTAGAATGCAAAACTTGGAAACAAAGAAGGCGGTTCAATAGTCGGAAAATATGGCCTTGGTGACAGTAACAATGCTGCAGATCACATGATAGAATTTTATCAGACTAATGGGAATACCAGAACACCTAATTGTGCTCATGAGAAATCTGTACATGAACCAGGAGGCAGTTGTTCGAATAGAACAAGGAAACACTGAGTGGTTTAAAGTTGAGAAAGGTGTGCGTCAGGGCTATATACTTTCACCCTATCTCTTCAATTTGTACGCTGAGCAAATAATCCGAGAAGCTGGACTTTATGAGGAAGAACGAGGCATCAAGATTGGAGGAAGACTCATTAACAACCTGCGTTATGCAGATGACACCACTTTGCTTGCTGAAAATGAAGAGGATTTAAAACATTTACTGATGAAGATCAAAAATCATAGCCTTCAATATGGGTTACAACTAAACATCAACAAAACAAAAATCCTTACAACTGGGTCAGCACGCAACTTCACATTAAATGGAGAAAAGATTGAGGTTGTCCAAGATTTTACTTTGCTTGGCTCTATAATCAACACCCATGGAAGCAGCAGTCAAGAAATCCAAAGACGCATTGCTCTAGGAAAAGCTGTGGC
>VMDO01013029.1:0-59829 GCA_007922755.1 Pedetes capensis | reverse complement strand
ACAAAGCAGGTAACATTTGAAAATTAAGAGAAAAGTGAAAGCATAAAAATCCAGAGGAAAAAATACAATGAGACATTGGTAGGTGAAAATTTCCCAATTTCCAATGTAATCAAAGGGATGCATATTTTTAGAGATAAGATACATCAATAAAACTGTTCTTAAATGAAGACAAACACAATCTAGCTAGCAAAGTCTAGCTAGCAAAGGTTGTAAAGATAACAAAGGGGTAGTGATCTGTGGTGGAAAGGGGCTTGCCATAACTATCCCAAATACCACAAGCTTGAAAGGATACAAACATACTGAAGAACATGTGTACAAAGAGCCAAAAATATTTAATCAGATATGCCACCTACCAATGTCTCATTGTATTTCTTTCTCTGGATTTTATGCTTTCACTTTTTTCTAAAGATATGCCAATGGGAGACCTCAGTTCAGGAGCAATCAATTGGAAAAGAGTATCCTGTGGACTCCATTTCCTGGAATGGCAATGATGGAACTTTAGCATCCTGCCCCTCCTCCGTGGGTGCCTGCCAATGAGCCTGTACCATGTGGAACCACAGCCATGGTTGTTTCTTTGTACAAGCAACGTCTATGGTATGTTTGGGGAATTCGATCTTCAAATTCTCTGAGATTGATCTCAATCAACACTTTTTCCTCTGAAATGAGCTTGAGTGAATTCCATTTGTTGCAACTAAGAATAGTAATTCACTCAGAGGTTGGTACTAGTTTAACTTGTAGAAAACTGATCCTTAAATAAATAAATCTAGGCTTATTTTTCCTGCTGATGTATCTGAGTTAGTAAGATTATCTTTTCTACCATAAATTGAGACTGTGGCATCTGTGCCATATTCTGGTCCAACAGATTATTATTTATATTCACCTGGCATTAAGTCCTTGATAACATGACTTTAAAAGACCCAGTGCCTATTTCTGTAAAACAATTACAATGCACATGAAGAAGGTGAAATGGAGCAATGGCTTCTGACTGCACTAGGGTAGATAGAAAGAGGATGGCAAACTCAAAGTTCCAAATACTTTATTTAAAGCAGAGTCAGAAAATCAAGGATTTTCTGTGGCTGTGCTAAATGAATTATTTATCATTTTCAGCTACAGGGATGAAAGTGCAAAAACTAAAAGTTAACATGAAATACTACTATAGTTGTCAATTTATAATAATAATCAAATTGTAACTTTGCTAAATCTCTTATGTAAATATGAAAATGACTGGAGTCAGAATTTTTGGAAAGATATACATGGTTAAAAACAGGAGTTTAAAACTAGAGGTACTATAGCTTCAGAGGTCTTCCATAGTATGTGGAGGTTATTTTACTTGAAGATTCTATTGGCATTTAGCACTTGGGTGCTAGTAATTTTAAGTACCTTAAAAAAATGCAGGAAAGTCCTACATAAAGAATATTTCCACCTAAAATGCCCTTAAGATTTCTACTGAAAAACACTATCTTTGAGTAAGAAGAACTCCCATTGACTGAGCCTTCTTGGCCTAGGAAACCATTTCCTGGAGATGAACCTGTTCCAGTCTTGCTTAAAGACCTTTTACAATTTTATGTACAGTTACCTTTAAAAGTGAAACAGAGTTAAGTGTAGTTGTATTATCAGCAAAAATCTTAAAAGTTACTTAAAATTGAATCATTTCCCCTCTTAAAAGTAGACCAAAAGTATGTAATGTAGAACTTGGAATGGGTCCTTGGTCACTAGCATTCAAGGCTCCAATATTCTTACTAATCTCATTCAATAATATGTTATAACACTGTCCAAAGTGGTACTTAAATTTCAGTCCTACTTCAAATATGAGATACCAGGACAGGAAGAGGGACGAAAAAATGTGAACACTTGTGTCTTTGTGGAAGTTTTGCAAAAGACTACGTAATTTCTCTATGCCTCTCATATGGAAAACCTAGACACAAATGGATTTGTAAAATGAAAAACATGTTCTCAAGTTAATGTGGAATAGAAGAATGCATATGATTTTGTATGGCAAAAACGGTTAGCATTCAATCTAATAATCTCCTTGCCCCTTCACAAGACATCTTTGATTCTAGAGGATAGGATGAAAAGATTTATGTACCAAGCAAAATCAACAGTTGCTAATTGATATCAGAAAACATGTAAGATGGTGCTAAATAAAAAGGGATGGGAGAAGGACCTGGCAATCCACTCCCAATGCAATCCCAAAACAATTAGCCATTGAAAACCCTGTGAGGGTTGCTGAGTTGGATACCGACTCAATGGCACCTAACAACAACAACAACAACAAATAAAGAGGGAGAAATACTTCTGTATTTGACTGAATTAATTGACATTGATATGTTAGGTAGCTAGGGTAGACGTTTGCAGGCAATATGGAGGAAAAGGGAATTGAAAATGGCTTCTGCCATTATGCCATGCCAAAGCCACCTGTGTTGCTGAGGACACTACAAAGACATTTTCAAATAAGTCCCACAACCTACCCAAACCTGAAAGCCATTTACAAAACAAAGATCCTATACTCATTTCACAATAGGCACCTTGAGTTGGGTGCCCAGTGCTGATGTCACACTGCGAGTGCCCTAGTTTAAATAAAACTAGAGGGAACATGCATTCACCCTCTTTTCTTCCACAAGAACATTCTCTCTTGTGAGCTCTCTCTCTCTTCCTTTTTTTCTGCTCCTCTGCTATTCTCCAACTACCATGTGCAAGCCTCCCCCTTCTCTTAGCCCTCCATCTTCTGTCTATCCAAGGTACCTTTGCTTCTAAAAGCCCACTTAACTCTCTTATCCTCTGGCATCTTACTTTCCCCTGGGGAATAGAAACCTCTTTATGCCAATTTACCCAGAAAACACAGGTCTCCAAGTTCCTTTGCTGGTTTACCTAATCTTGTCCAGGTGCCTCAGTTTTCTATGTAATTATTCCATAAAATTGTAGTATCTTTAACAAACCTATTCTATATTCTGTACTATAACTTCTGTGTCAGGTATAAAGTCTTTTATACACCAAATACAGGGACCAAGGTTTTGGGTCCAGATTCCTGGACCCATGCTATTGACCCACCCACCTGCACTTCCCATATCTCCCTGATAACAGATATACTTGCTAGAAATTTTGAATTCAATATACTAGGTGAGACAGATGGAAGTACAAGTTGAGCATCTCTAATCTGAGACTCTGAACTCCAACATGCTTCAAAATAAAAAACTGTTTGAGCTCTAACTTGATACTGTAAGCTGAAAAATTCTCCAACTAACTTTTTTTTTTTTTTTTTTTTTTTTTGGCACTGGGGGTTGAACCCAGGGCCTCGCACCTGCATGCTCTGCAAGTGCTGGACCACTGAGCTGCACCCCCAGCCCATTGTTTTTTACCTTTTTGAGGCAGGGTCTCGCTAAATTACACAGACTGCCTCTGGTCTCGAACTTGGGATCCTCCCGCCTCCGCCTCCCAAGCCGCTGGGATTACAGGCGTGCACCACCGTGCCCAGCCTCCAACTGATCTCTTGTAACAAGTTGCAGTCAAAGCAGAGGTGCATTAAAAGACATTGTATAAAATTACCTATAGCCTATATATATATATATAAGGTATATACAAGACATAAATAAAGTTTATGTTTAGACTTGGGTTCATCACAAGATATCTTATTATGTATATGCAATCTGAAAAAAATCTGAAATTTAAGCCACTCCTAGTCCCAGACATTTTGGAAAGGAGATATTCAACCCGTAGCTTTAATGTGCTCTATTGTTTTACTCAAATATATATTTCTTAATGGACTAAGCTAAATAAGTTTGAGATGTAAGAAATATATTTGTACACCACAAAGGAATAAAATGGCATATGTAGAAATAAATGGCATTTCAGTTTTTTAATGTAAAATTTACTATGATTTGGAACTAAGAATATGGGTTCATATTGAAATTGGTATGAAAATCCAGAATATATTCCTCCACTATAATACTGAGAAATGCACTTGTGATAATAATATAGTCTGTAGTAGAGTCTTCTGACTTTTTTTGGCATAACACCCATCCCAATAGTGGAATAACTGTAAAATGATTCTATTTTAAGTGGAACAACTGTGAAATGGGAAGAAGGAGATAACTACATTACTATTCCAGGATACACGGACTCTATGGTCACTGCTGTGTAGGGACCAATGTGCCTTATGTGGCCTATCCATTAAGTTATACATGTGAGTCGTGAGTATGAGAAAAACCTACAAAAGTAGTGAGATGACTTGTCAGAGGCCGTTTCATCTCATATTCTTTATGAGAAGTTTAGAAGGAGGCAGATGGGTGTGTTATGCTACTGAGCAGTGCATCTGCATTTGGCAAGAAGGCAAGGCAAAAGACAAGGTCAGATATTTTCTTCACAAGACTGCCAGGTGTTTCTTCAGGAAGTAGAGTACTCTCTAAGTGGTGCTGAATTCTCATTAATCAGAACTGTCTCACATAGTTAAAGGAGCAGAAAGGCTAGGAATTAACAGTATAGTTTGTCTAGCCTCCAACAGAAGAGAGCAAGGCTGAAGCAGGATTGAATGGGAGTTCAGGGAGTAAACTTTCCTGCTTTGAGTGTAAAATAGAGACAGATCAAATGCCATCTCATTTAGGGCCCAGTGGGTTCCGAGTCCCATTTTGTGTGAAAACTCTACTTTCCAAGAATGTAGATAAACAGATAAAATTAATCTGTATTCACTAATGAGGTAAGGGCTATTTTGATAGAGCTAGCTAAAAAAAGCAGCTGGGATTTAGCTCAGTGGGTAGAGCACTGCGCTGCAGTCTCGAGGCCCCGAGTTCAATTCCCAGCACCGGAAAAATGGGAGAAGGGCCTGGCAATCCACTCCCAAGGCAATCCCGAAGCACTTAGCCATTGAAAACCCTATAAGGGTCGCTATGAGTCAGATACCGACTCGACGGCACCTAACAACAACAAGCTAAAAAAAAAAGCCTCCTGAGCTCTCTCTCCCCACTGACAACATCATCATCATCATCGAATCATACCTCTCTAAGGGATAGCCACCAAAGATTGCAAGAGGCAAGTATGATGACTCCTAACGTCACCATACAAGATGATTGGCCTGATCAAACAGGCTATTGGAAATGATATTTGATTAGCATAAGCTTAAACAGGTGGTGAATCTAGCTGTAGCTGCTCTTGCAGCTGGGAACTCTTCCCTAGAGCAAATCTCCAAAGCTCCAGCTACCTGGTATGTATTTTTTTTAATCTGCTCTATTTATCACTTCTGTCCCAATTACCAGAAAACCCTAGAAGTTATTTGCTCTCATCTGACAGCAACAGCTGCACATATCTAACATCTTACAACAGGCTTCTATCCACTTTTTATAACTGGACCACGGATTCTATAATTTAGTCCACAGGAAACTTGTTGTTGTTGTTGTTGTTGTTGTTGTTAGGTGCTGTTGAGTTGATATCTGACTCATAGCGACCCTCATAGGGTTTTCAATCGCTGACTGTTTCGGGATTGCCTTGGGAGTGGATTGCCAGGCCCTTCTCCCAACAGGAAACTTAATTGTCCCATAATCTCCAAGGCATCATCCTGATCTATATTAGTGGTGATACCATGCTCAGAGAACATGGAAGAATGGAGAATGGAATTCTGGATGTCCTTGTAAGACTCACATCAGAAATTAGACAAATGGTACTAGCCACTTAAGTAAAGCTAACAGACCATGAGTCTGAGACGTGCTTAGAGATCCCATTTTTCTTAGCCTGTGTCCTTCTTGAAGCAGAACCTGATAGAAGCATATAGTTTATTTGGGAAGTGATCACAAGAAGCAGCAGTAAAGTACTGAGAAGAATAAGACAGGAAAGAATAAAGAATCAATTCAATGGTCAGTCAATACCACTTGGGCCTTCAGAATTATAGAAGTTCTATATGCCACAGAATTTGAAAGGGCAAGAGACCAATTTATCCATCAGCTATGTCTCCTATTGGTCAAGTTTGTAACTAAATTGAGAATACATGAAATCTGAACAGGCTTCTGCAAAGATCCATGCCACATCATCAGAGTTGTGTGAGGGCGGGAAGAAATATATAGTACAGTTGTACCTTTATGGAACTATAAAATACACCTCCAAATTGTCTGCTTAAGCAAATATGTAGAATCTCCTAGCTCCAATTAGTTACAGACTACCCATGGGGCATTAATTCCCCCATGCTCCCCTTCCTTGCTTCTGAATAAATGCTGACTGAATTTTTATAGGTTTTGCATGCCAAGGCATCATCAGAAGAGCACAGTAGAAAGAGATGAGGTCTGTGCAATGTAACTGAGGTAAGGGAGTGTTTACTGCAATTGGTTTCAGAGCAGAGTTAGGAATAAAAGTTTGACTGAGAGAATGTGAGATGGTTTACTTAAAATTTAGATGAAACTTCCAGAAAACCTTCACTTTGCAAACTCTAATTCAAAGTAGGAGAAATAATATTTGGTAAAATTCTTTGAGTTTTCAAGATAACAAGTAATGTATTTGGATGTGCTATGGCAACCCATTTACTGAATGACCCAAATCTACTAGTTTTGACTGGGTCCTAAGCAAAAGACTCTCTTCTATGACTGATATGACTAGACCACAGATGCAATGTTCTTGAAATATCCCATGCCAGATTGTAGTGCTGAATATTGACTCTTGCAAATCTTGGTAGGAAATTTATTGCAAATGTCCCTAAAGTTTGAAAGTATATATTCACCACTTGATAGGTAGGTTTTGCCTTTCTTCTGAGTTCCAATAAAAATGTAATGACTAACTCATAGGAAGGAACCATAAGCCTGAGTCACCATTTATAATCTGGATCTTATCTGATCAAGCTATATAATTGTGGTGTCAACAGCAACATGCAAAGTAAATTCTATATATATGAGATTAAGTATAGGTAGGTGCTGAATACATAAGTGAGTTTCATAAGGAGATTTCACTTGTGAATATTAAGCCTAAACATTCACTACTAATCATGCCTTAACTCTCAGCTTGGATCTCATGGAGTTCCCTATGACCACATCAATGAGAAGAAAACATGTGAGCCAGTTTGACAGATTGCTTAGCAGGATATGCTGACACTTGATTGAAGTAGATTTCTGTGGAGAAATAGCCCACTTCACGTGGTCCCAGAGGGCACTGGACATAGGAAATATTCATAGTAAGCAGAAATTCCAAGTTATTCCTGTGATTCATTGATTCCTGGGTAATAGTTTGATGAATGACCAAGAATTTAGAAATGAGAAGATTGAACAACTGGAGACAAGCTGGTTTGTGGATGCATTATGTAGATAGAATGGTGCTGAAATGTAATAATATTTCTATCCCATATGTTTGCTAAAAATTGTGCCCACTTCAAATGAGGACTTTGGTAATCAAGTGGGTATGACAGTCCCCATGGATGTCAATGTACCTCAATGTGCAGCCAACCAGTGATTTCTCTTTAATCTTATTAACAAGGGGTCCATATTGGTAGGAACACATGTTATGCATGGGCTCAGTGATGTTGATTTCCCTTCTTTAAAGCTGACCTGGCTACTAGTATTATTGAATATTCAGTTAGCCAGTAGCTCTGTCTGGCCCTGATCCTTTAATAAGTAGCAGTCCTTAGGGGATAAGTCAGCCAGCTAGTGAAAGGCTAATGATATTAGATTTTTCTTAATCATAAATAAGACAGCAATTTGTCCTTACTTGACTATACACTTCATATGGATTTTGGATTTTCTTTCTCAGTTTGCCAATCTTCTGGCAGTAATGCCATCCGTAGGTTTTATTCAATTCCATATAAAACATAATGATATCCCACTCAAAATTGTTATTACCTAAGTAGGAACTTTTTTCAGCAAAGTAATATTCTAACTTTAATGTGATAACCCCGTCCTTACTTCAGTGATTTCAAGGTTAAATTTTTATTATCTCTTTGGAGAATATCCTTGCTGTTCAGTTGAGTCATATTTTCTGAAAATCAATATGTTTAACCAAATATACAGATATGATAAAGACATTTGCATGTTAAAATGTGTAATGTTTTTATCCATTGAATATTCATCTTTATAAAGGTAATAAATGTGTCGTGATAAGACTGTAGAACAATCTTAGCTATCTCTAAATACCAGGATATTGCACATTTTTCACTAGGATCCTGATACTTGGGCATGAATCTCCCCAGAGGTCACAAACATCTTTTGATAGAATTTATTTTAAATGTTTTAAATATTTTAATGGATAGGGCTACAGGGAGATCTAGTGCTATTAAAAATGTGAATAGTTTTGCAGATGACACATAGGAAACTATTAATATCAATCATAGTCTTAATGTCTCCTAAAGGGAAACAAAACAACAATTATTTAAAGTCTTTCAAATATACATGTGGCTGAACTACAAGCTATATGACAATTGTATTAAGAGACATCTATTATTTTATTTTCAGATAATATATGTTAACTACTAAAATACAGAATATTTTCAGATAATATATGTTAACTACTAAAATACAGAAAAAACAAAACAGTTCTTCAACTGTTCTTTATTGTTAAGCTCACAAAACAAATGATCTTTTCTGTTCTCTATCTCTCAGGAGGGTTCTAGGACATGATACATCAAAATAATGTGAATACTTTTTGTACCATCTAATCATGAATTAATTGCACAGAACCATTCCTCTTATCAACCTTCTTGTAATAAAAACACTTGCAATTGTTTACCCTCCTTTAATTATTTCATAATTTTATAAGTATGGCCTATCATCCATATACTTTAATTCTCTCTGATCTTCATTTATTATTTCTAAAGCAACAGACGCATTTGAAGTACATGAAAATAAAACAGATTAGAAATATCTATATCTATAAGTTAACTGAATTCTGTTACTTTCCTATCACTGTTTCTTCATGAAGTTGAACATACAGTTGATTCAGTCAACTATAAACATATACACGTTTACCTAACTAGGTGGCTGAAAATACCTAGGCTTTTATGGGATTGTTTTATTATTTATGTTTTTAGAATAAAAGAACTATTTACCACCTTAACCAAAATGTGCTCTCAGATTGAGTACCGGTTCACTGAATCAATGATTCTATTTCTCTTTCCCTAAAACATCCATAGAAGAACAAAGACACAAGACTATCTCTTGAAAGTCAGAGCTGTAGAGTGGCTACTTGAGGATAGAAGAAGGGTAGCTGGAAGGTAGGAGGAAGACTATGTAAATTTCCTATGATAGATTGTATATCATCAGGATAACGGGCAATTGTGTGTCAGATTGAGGTTTCTAGCTCTGACATAATTTACCACCGAGTTTGGAAAAATGTTTAATCTTTTGAATAATTAGAATGTATTATTACATCAAACATAATAATCTTAGTTCATTAAGTAGAAAAAATACTATGTATATTTAGGCTTAATGTACATACAAGCATCAGCTTATACACCAAAAATTTTTGAATCCAAATTCTGAAAGTTTATGTTTAAGGTTTGCATAATTAGTCTTTTCTATAGTAATCTTGTCTACAGCCTACCACCCTGGCATCAGATCTTGGAAGCTAAGCATGGTTAGGCCTGGGTAGTCCTTGGATGGGAGACTGCCTGGGAATATCAGGTGCTGTAGGCTTGGGAGAAGGACCTGTCAGCACACTCCTGAAACATTTAGCCATTGGAAACCCTATGAACATCAGAGACTCACTGTCAAATGTGCTGGAAAATGAGACTCCTAGGCTGGAAGACATTCAAGAGACTGGGGAAGAGTTACTGCCTCAAAATAGAGTTGACCTTAGTGATGAGAATGGAGTAAAGGCCCTGACATGTCCAGCTGCTGATGTGTCATAACTCAAAATGAAAAGAAACAGTGACAGCAACAATGGGCTCAAACATAAAAAGATTGTGTGCATGGCACAGTGCTGAGTGGTGTTTTATGCTATTGTACATAGGGTCACTATGAGTTGGACCTGACTCAATGGTATTTAACAACAACAAAATACTAAGATTTTTTAAATGTAGTTTTCATAGTAATTCAATTTCTAGTATATAATATTGAATAATTGATAACCTTGGGGCTGGGCTTTAGCTCAGTTGGTAGAGTGCTACTTTGTGCACTCTGAGGCCCTGGATTCAATCCCCAGCACCCCCAACATGGGGGAAGGACCTAACAGCCCACTCTTGAGACTACCAGCTATTGAAAACCCTTTAAAAAGCAGTGAAGCACTGACACCATGCCAGGCATGGCACATTGTCAGGGGGTATTTCTGTTGTACATATGGTTGCTATGTGTCAGTCCCAACTTGATGTCACATAACCACAACAATCTTAAAACTTGGTAAATCTTTTTATCATTAATCTCTGATACTGTTAATATTTTTGACCCTATACTACTTTGCTGTAGATAGCCATCCTACACATTGTAGGAAGTTTTGCAGCATCCCTGACTAATAGCTACTGATGTCAACAGTATCCCCTTTTGTATGATTACCAAGAATTTTTCAAACATTTCCAAATGTTTTATAGGAGCAAAATTGCCCACAGTTCAGAGCCATTGCATTAGATATATTGTTGTTCTTAGGTGCTGTCAAGTAGGTGTCTGACTCATAGCAATGCTATGTAAAACAGGAGAAACACTATTGTCAGTGCTTCACTGCTATTCATAGGGTTTTCAATGGCTGGTTGTTTTTGGGAGTAGGTTGCCAGATCCTTCTCCCAAGCTTACAGCACCTGGTATTCCCATGTGGTCTCCCTTCCAAGTACTAAACAGGCCCAACTCTGCTTAGTTCTGAGATTTGATGGGATCAGATGCCACAGTGCTATGGCTTCAGGCTCTCAAATGTATTATATAAATCTTAATATGATAGATTCTGGGGACACAAACTATGAAAGGATGACAAAGCTTTTCATTTTCTCATTCCTAATATTTACATCTACTCAGTTAATTCTGTATGTAAATTCATCTTGTTTACTCTCTCAGTGCAAAGGCTTTTCAAATGACATGAAATGATAATGAAGTATAGGATTCACAGTGGCAAATAAATTCATACAGATGATGGAAACATTGAATTTAGGATATGAATAAGACACTGGATTTATTTCTAATATTGTTTGGCCAGCACTGACTCATTTATTAGTTTTATTATTATAACTCCTAGAATTATGAACATATTTCCTGTGAAGTTCTTCATCTTTGAAGTTTGGCACCATAAAAAGTCAGCTTCCTATACTAATAGGTGAACTGGAAGCAGGCTGGAAGTGGTGGTACATACTTGTAATCCCAGCATTTGGGAGGCTGAGGCAGGAAGATCCTGAGTTTCAGGCCATTTGGAGATACATAATGAGACCTCTCTCAAAAATGAAATAAATAAATAAAATAAAGTTTGGATGCCAGAAATTTAGAGAATCTGGCCATGTTCAGGAAGTCAGTTCACTGTAAAACAGGAGTGGTGGTGTGATATTCTGGCAACTACTTTTGAATTGTTTCTTCTTTCCATACACAGCAGTGTTTCTTACACTTGACAGTGGCTGTTACTAGAGTAACAAGGATTCACCTAATGAGATATGAACTGATCCCCAATTCAAGCCTTTCATGCCATTCTAAGCAAGTGATATTCACTTCCTAATATTTTGACTTTTTTCTTAGATCTAAACAGACGATATGCTTTTGGTACATAAAATGGGAAATAAAGAATTACTAAACCAGGCACTATTCATTATTTGAAAGTATTGTGTTTTATTAGGGCTTATTAAAGACTAATTTATCAATCTATTAAATTGGACTAATAAGTATTTCCTAATATTGCAACCTTTAAATATGCAAATGTTTAAATGCTCATAATTTAAAGAAACAATGTTTTGCTCTTAAAGTATATCTTTTTCCACTGAATTTAGCAAATAAAATGAGCAAAAACATTTAAAAAATTAAAAGTCTCTAACACAGGCAAATAGTAAAGTATGAGACACATTTTGAATCTGAGATCAGAAAAGATCAAAACATTTGCTAACACCCTACATTGATGAGGATGTGGGCCCACAGATACTCTTACTTATAAAAATTTAAATTGTGACATCTTTTATAGCTGACAATTTGGCAAAAATTGTAAATGCATGTAGCATTTATCTGAGAAAACTCATTTCTAGTATTTACCTCACAAATATGTTCAAGTTTGAAGGAAAAAATACAGATATAAGAATGCTCATTGAAGCATTACATATAACTGCAAAAGACTGGAAACATTCTAATTTCCTCAACTGGTAATTAGAAAAATATATTATGATTCATTCTTGCCAATTATAAAAGAATGAGACGGAACACTAATTACAAGGAATAATCTCAAAAAGTGTTTTTAAATACAAAATAATTACAAATTGCACCAACATTTATGGATATGTACATTACTACTAAGGGACTGGGGTTTAGCTCAGTTGGTTGAGTGTTCCTCTGTGCATTCTGAGGCCCCAAGTTTGATCCCCAGCACCACATAAATGGGAGAAGGACCTGGCAGCCCATTCCCAAATCAATCACAAAGTAATCAGCCACTGAAATCCTCGAATAGTATCCAGGTGTGGTGGCACACTCCTGTAATCCCAGTGACTAGGGAGGCAGAGGCTGGAGGATTGCAAGTTTGAGACTACAGGCAGTCTATGTAGTTTAGTGAGTCCCTGTCTTAAAAAGGAAAAAGAAAAAAATGGGCTTGAGGGCTCAGTGGTACAGCATTTGCAAAAGATTCAAGCACGAGGCCCTGGGTTCAAACTCCAGTAACACACACACACACACACACACACACACACACACACACACACACACACATCCTTGAATAGCAGAGAAGCACTGACATGGTTTTGGGCATGGCACTGTGTTGAGTGTTTCATTCTGTTGTACTTAGGGTCACTATGAGTAGGACCGAACTCAACAGCACCTAACAACAACAACAACAGCAACACCACATTACTACTAATGATGTAAATATAAATGTATGTTCTATGCTTGTATGTCTACTGAATATCTCTGGGACAAAACAAAACTAAAATGAAGTAAAATGGAATTAAACAAGAACTGGAAATGATATAGGATAGCTCAAGGAACTGGGTGAGTAAGTGACTATAGAGAGAGAGGAATCCTTCTTTCCATTATATCCTTTTTGGACAGTGTGAATTTGAGCTATGCATTTATGAGGGCAATAATCACCCATCCACTTATCCCTAGTCTTGCCTTATCAACAGATTTAAGTTTGTACACTAAGAACTTCCTATATCTCAGTAACAAAAGGCCAAGAAATATTGCAAATATAGTAGCCAACTCTAGACTTCCCTTATTGTATGAATCTCAACAAATGCTTGATTTTGCTACTCTTCTCCTTCATGCTAAAGTGGTTGGTTATACACTTGACCCCCACACAGAAGAAAAATAAATCAGCTGATGTCTCTAGGGCCTAGAGTTCATCCAAAACCAGGCTCTAGTATTCTTAGTTGTCTCCCTTAAAGTCTGTATGACTATGTAGGCAAGGTAGGAGTAGCTAAGAATAAACTTCATGGTCTCTACACTAGACATTATTATGATGACACATAGATTATCTGTTTTATTACATGCCATTTTGTTAACCAACCTCTTATTAAATGACAAGTTCCTGAGATTGAAGAGGAAATAACAACCTGATAAAAACTAATGTGTTCAGGAGTGGGGAGAGTAATATAAATATGAAGAGAAGTACTTGGTGCTTTAGCAATCACTAAGAGTCTATGAGGGAACTGCCAAAAAATTCAAGCTAAATTCAGAAGATGGTATGGAACCAGGGACATCATTGCTGATGTCAGATGGATAGTGACCAAAAGCAGAGAATACCAGAAAGGTGTCTATCTCTGTTTTATTGACTGTGCAAGGACATTTGACTGTGTGCATCACAACAAATTATGAATAATATTGCAAAGAATAGGAATAACAGAACACTTAATTGTACTCATGAGGAATGTGTACATGGACCAAAGAGTCATTCAAACAGAACAAGGAAATACTGACTGGTTTAAAGTCAAGAAAGGTATGTATTGGGGCTGTATCCCTTCACTGTACCTCTTCCGTCTCTATGCTGAGCAAATAATTCGAGAAGTTGGACTTTATGAAGAAGAATGCAGCATCAGGATTGGAGGAAGACTGATTATCAACCTGCCTTATGCAGATGACACATCTTTACTTGCTGAAAGTGAAGAGGATTTGAAATATTCACTGATGAAGATCAAAGAATACAGCCTTCAGTATTGATTTTACCTCAACATCAAAAAAAAATCTTTGCAACTGGATCAGTAAGCAACACCATGATTAATGGAAAAAAGATTTAGGTTGTCCAAGATTTTCATTTTACTTGGTTCAATATCAACACCCATGAAAGCAGCAATCAAGAAATAAAAAGATGTAGTGCATTGGGAAAAGCTGTGGCAAAAGGTGTTTTTAAAATGTTGAAAAGTACAGATGTCAACTGAAGACAAAGGTGCAGCTGACTCATGCCATATTTTCAGTTACATCATATGCTTATGAAAGCTGGATAGTGAATAAAGGAGATAGAAGAATTGATATTTTTGAATTATGGTGCTAGAGACAAAATGAATGGACTGTCAAATGAACCAACAAATCTGTCCTAGAAGAACTGCAACCAGAGTGCTCCTTGGAAGCAAGGATAGCTAGACTACATGTTACATATTTGAGACATGTCAGGAATGATCAATCTCTGGAGAAGGACATCATGTTTGGGGAAGTGGTGTATCAACCAAACAAGAAAGGCCCTCAACTAGATGGATTGACACAGTGGCTGAAACATAAAAAAAAGATTGTGAGCCTGGTATAGAGTAGGAGAGTTTTGTTATGTTGCATACAGGGTATTGATGAGTCAGACCCAACACATGGCACCTAACAACAACAATAGAGTCAAGAAAGTTCATGTTTTGAATGTAGAACCTTCTCTGGACCATATTGGGATGCTCAGGTCATTCATTATCACATTAACCTCTGTACAAGGATTTGTGTTGATCCTGATCTGAAACCACAGAAGACCCTTACCCAGTTGAGACATAAAAAGACAAGGCTTTTTATTTTTATTTTCATAAGGAATCCTTTCTCAAAACCAAGAAGAACAGGCTATGGTCTCATCATTAAATGTTCTCAGCATCATTAATGGAAGATTACCTGCTTAAAAAGGTATATTCAAGCTCATCTCTCTGCCAAGTTCCTCACCACCCTCAATATTCTGCTTATTTTTGGCCTGTCCATATTGCACATGGACATGTCCATTCTTCCTCCCAAAACAGTGGTTTTATCAAGTTTTTGCTATTGCCATTCTTGAAACTTCATTTCATCCCAACAATCCTCATCAGTTCCTGTTTTATGTTCCCCTGTGATTTGCCCTATAAAACCGTGCATTACATGCTGGGTTTAGGATATACAAATTTCCACCAGCACTAAAAATTTCCCACATTTGTCATTTTGTTAAACTCATTTCTTCTAGAATGCACCATATTTTAAACTTTATGATTTCTCAAAAAGGCACAGAACAGTTTTGACTATTCTTTTTATCTTCATCTGAACTTTCCTATTGGTAAACAAACCTTTTAATAATTGTTTGCTTATTCTTTATCACATTCCCCACTGTATCTCTTATAAAAGTTACTTTCCCTTTAATTCATATTTCCCTAGCTCTTCAATCTCAGTGAATAATCTTACTTCATTCTTTCTACGAATAAGTCTGTTCACTTAGAACATAAAATTAAACTTTGATGTCAATCATCAAACCTTGAGAAATGCATTTTTTAAAAATTCAAGTAACCCATATCTGAGCAAATTTTCTGAACCCATTTCTGAATAAGTTTACAAAACATATAAAACCAGCTTATTATGACATCTTCAACAATTGACACAGTGTTCAAGATAGAATAGGTGTCCAATACTAGTCCTTTTTTGAAATCTAGATGAAGGGGAAGGTCACAAGTCCCTGTTTACAATAAAAAATAGAAAGATTTCTCAGGAAATCAGAAAACCAAGAACTGACCTACTCTTCAATTTACTAATGCATTTTCAGAAATATGTCCAGTTTTATATTTCTTGCAAAGTTAGGTTCCCTACACAAACAGGAGAGAAAAGAAATGAGCAAAGATGTTTCATGGAGGGCTTAGCAGACAAGTTTAAGTTCTAGGCTACCACTGAAACAGTAACCATATATTCCCATGCCCCACATTATCACCTTTATCTCTGGAAGTTGCATATCATCTAACTGCTTACTTATAACTGTGCTTTTGGCTCATAAAAATGTTATGCTCATTGTTATCTTGAGCATACTGTGTTTGCCACGGGACCACTTAGGACAGGTCCCCACCATTCACACATATTCTACATCTTATTGTTTCAAAAATTCATCATCATTTCTCTAGAAAACCTACTTTTCTGGAAAAAATAAAACAAGAAAAAGTTGAAAAATGGATTACCTAAATGTGGCAATTTCTTTGAAAACAAACCAAATGTACTACCAAATGAAAGTATAAGCAAAAAATTTCCATCTACTGGCATCACAGTTGAGTGGCTTTGGATTGAGAGCTGTAAGAGCCTTCTGTGGTCTTCATGGAAAAAATTTACCAGGCTTCTACTTAGATGCTTGGCTCTACAATTGTATGACCAACTTCACAGAAAAATCATATTAATAAAGGCTCAACAACACTAAAATTTATTATTGAAAATAGTATTCTACAAGTGTTAATAGTAGCTAAAATATATAAATGAATCTCTTTACCTAAAAAGATTAAACAAATGTTTTGAAGTGCCTATTAGTGATAGTCCCTAAAGGAGTCAAGGTGAACAAGACAGATAAAATCCTTGCTTTCATTCTAGTTTGAGGGGTCAGCCAATCCTCAGGTAGACCACCTTATATATTTATCAGAAAATAAAAGATGTTACCGAAAATATAAAGCAAATGGGTTAGAGTACAATATGCTCATGAGTGTAATTTGTAGTTTGTGGCCCAGTTTTATCTCAATTAGAAATTTCCAAAGGAGATCTGCGTTGATTCCGTTTTCATATTATTTTCCTATTTCATAATAAGATTACCTATCAATTTTAAAAAGTAAAACTGTCAAGGTTACATATTTCAAATTTCTTAAAGAAATTACAGGTAATATGCTTGAAAAATACCAAGACCCAATGTAAATTGGAGAAATATCTGAGCTACTCCTCTCTTTTAAATTTTGCACTTTTACCCTGGGATTAACTCAATTTGCCATTAATTGCATTCTGTCAACCTTTGCATTGGATCAGGTAGTCTTTATTTTGTAATCAAGAATGCTATTTTTGGATGCCGTACACTGCTTAGGGCTTGCTACCTACTACCCTGCAGGCTACTGCAGTTTCAGAAATGAATTTACCTCTCAGTTAATTTGTAATCAATGTATAAAAGCCTGAGATTGAGGCCAGATTATAGTCTTACTTAGAAAATCAATAGCAAGTCTACCTAAAACATAGGTACATAGGGCCCAGAGCAAGATGAAAACCTTGACCTTATTGTAAGCTGGAAAATGACAATTTTCTTCAGTCCAGACCCTCCTGATAGGATGTCATCCATGAAGAAAGGATCGTCAGTGATACCTGTGGACAAGTTTAGAAACACAAGCACTGGTAGTCCTGGACATTGCATCCAAGGGAAGCTTTCCTTGGCATTCCTGGTAACACATCCATGGGCAGTATATTCTGGCCCAAGAATTGCTAAACAAGGAACTCATTGCTTCTCAAGTCAGAATAAGTCTGGAGAGTATCTTAAATTTCACTAATTTAATCTCTATAATATCGCTTTTCTGAGCATGCTCTGTTGACCCAGTTTTGAGGATCTGGCCGGAAACCAGTTGGTTCCCCTTTTTTAGCAGCTTATTAAGTTCACTTATTGCATCTGGGCTCTTGCACTCTGGACCACAATATAACTGCCTTAATTGCCCCAGGGCAAGGTAACAGACAACCAGAGGTAGCTCTTATGTCCACAGACTGCTGAACTTATGCAAATTAGCCATTGCTGAGTTTGTTTCCCCAGCCTTACCTTTTCCTTCCTCCAGAAGTCACAATAGGACATTTGCCTACAATGGTCCACTCTCCCTTTTCTTGGTGCCGGACCCCAGTGAATTTCCCTGCATGGTGTGCCTGTATTCTCCTCAGGGTACTATGGGTGACAAAAGTATAAAACCCTTTCTAGTTTCTCTCTCTTGATCTGTTCTGGCTTCTTCATCTGCTCGAAGAGACAAGAAATGTACAGAAAAGGGAGTTCAATTACCCAAGGGTGGGTCCAGAATTCAGGTTACTAATCCTAACTTTAGCCTGCAGCTGTAACCCTGTGGCATCCGATCCCGTCAGATCTCAGAAGCTAAGCAGGGTCGGGCCTGGTTAGTACCTGGATGGGAGACCGCCTGGGAACACCAGAAGCTGTAGGCTTGGGAGAAGGACTTGGCAACCCCCTGCCAAAAATCAATCTGCCATTGAAAACCCTATGAACAGCAGAGAAGCACTGGCAATAGTGTTTCCCCTGTTGTACAGAGGGTCGCTAAGAGTCGGATACCGACTTGACGGCACCTAACAACAACAACAACAATCCTAACTTTGGGGCTGGGATTTAGCTCAGTTGGTAGAGCGCCGCTCTGCAGTCTCTGAGGTCCCAAATTCAATTCCCAGCACTGCAAAAATGGGAGAAGGACCTGGCAATCCACTCCCAAGGCAATCCCGAAACAGCCATTGAAAACCCTATGAGGGTCACTATGAGTCGGATACCAACTTGACGGCACCTAACAACAACAACAACAACAACAACAACAATCCTAACTTTGGGAGAAGGACCTGGCAACCCCCTCCCAAAAATCAATCTGCCATTGAAAACCCTATGCACAGCAGAGAAGCACTGACAATAGTGTTTCCCCTGTTGTGCAGAGGGTCGCTATGAGTCGGATACCGACTGGACGGCACCTAACAACAACAACAACAATCCTAACTTCCCTATTCACTGTTCCGTTCTTTAGGCTTCACATGAAAAGCACAAACCACCACAGTTTACAAGTATAGCAAAATGATCATAACAGTGCTAGCTTACTGAGAAAGTACTGATTTTTTTTACTGTTTGCCACTACATATATATAATTCTTCAGGGTGTATATTCTGAAGCTCAGTTGCTATTTAGAAAACTGATACTCAGAGAAGAGACTTGGCTTTGACCATAAAGTCACTTTCTACTTCATCATGTAAGAAGCAATTCCGAGTCACAATTCAAATACTGAAGGCTTCAAAAATGAGTACATCAACCACTGCCTTCCTCAAGTGACATGGAGATCATAGTTAAAATAAAAAATTTTAAAAATGGAAGCCACAATGTGGATATGCCCCAAGACCAATTCACTGTATCCATATAATCAAAACCTAAGTCATCTTTATTTCCCCCAAATGGTATATAAAAACAAATGTTGCCAGGTCCCCCACCTGGAAGGCCCTGACACTCCAAGGAAGAGTAAGTATTAAGAGACCTTCCCCACCCCTGGGGATCACGGAATCACAGCATACTCTGGGAGTAGATGAAACAGGAACTCTTCCAACTTGTTTATTGGGGAGGGGGCAAAGGTTTACATAGCATGAGGCAAGAGTTGGGGTAGGAACTTAGCCAGTCCATACAGTGGTCAGCCTGATCACGTGCTAAACTTTTACAACAGAGATCACGAGCATGGAACAAAGCACAGCCAGTCACTGCAGTTTTGGGTCCCGAAGTAAGCAGTTACACTAAACAGCCTTCGGCACCATTTTAGTGGTGCAACAAGAAATTGGAAAAGGAGGAAATCCCCCATAAAATGTAAACTTTACATCCTTGTCAACATGATTCGATGAAATTAAGCCAATCAGCTGCAGACAGATCAGTCTGAACAGTTATGCTTGCCCTAAAAAGAATGTTAATGTAAAGCAGACAATCACAAATAATTTCAAAATATTTCCTCCTTTCTGCTTTATAAATGACTCTATAGTTGCTGTAAGTAGGGCTTTTTTCCATTGTAGGTATGGCATCTCCTCTTTCACAAACTCTTCATTGTATGCACAATTTTTTTTTAATTTTTATTTTTTAAGATGCTAAAAATAAGAAGTTACAAAAAATTCTTCTGTATACACTGGAGAAAGGGAAAAATCAAGACAGGGAGGTTAATTGTGAACTATTTAATATTCATGAATCCAGAGCGGAAAACTAACATAATCATAGATGAGGAAAATATGTACTATTTATCCTCTATCCTTTCCTAGAGCTCTAGAGTTTTTTCATATTCCTTTAATGCTTATGATGTGCCAGATACTATTCAAAGTACCTTACCTGTAATTTTCACAACAACCCAATGAAGTATAATTATCTCTACTTTACAAATGAGAAAATAAGGCACTAAGGAGCTAAGGCAAGCAGTATTATTCCAGAGCCTACCCTTTTAGTCACTACACTAAAAGTGTACCTCTTACATGGTATAAAATCATAGCTGTGGCTTGGATATTAAACATGTCCCAAAAGATCATGTGTTGAACCCTTGGTCCCCAATGTAGCAATGTTCAGATGTGGGACCTTTGGGAAATGATCATTATTAGGACTGTGACCTTATCAATGGATTAATCTATTTATGCATTCATAGCTTGATGGGCTATTGGGAGGTGGTGGAAACTTCAGGAGGTGGGGCCTAGTTTGAGGACTAGGTTATTTGAAATATGTCCTTGAAGGTGTATTTTCTTCCCAGTCTCTTACTTCCTGTCTTTCTGCTTTCTGTCATGCATTGAGCAGTTTTACTCTATCACACACTCCCCACCATGATGTTCTGCTTCACCCTAGGAACAAAAACAACAGAGCCAAGTGGCCACGGACTGAAAACCCTGAACAGTGAGCCAAAATAAGTTTTTCTCCTTTGAGTTGATTTACTCAGGCATTTTGTCAAAGCAACAGAAAGCTGATTAACACAATCATAAATCCAATATACCTGACATTTTCTCCAGTGAGATCTACTGAAATGTTCAGAAAAGCCTAGAAATTATAAATAATTCCACTGTATTTGGTCCTGGGATCTTCTCTATAATTTTCCCCAAATATTTTTCTGTTCTCTGAAAGTCAGTATGGAGAGAAGACTCTTACTAAGTAATCTGGACTCAGGCTAAAGTAGAAACCAAGGGATTCTCTGAAGAACCAAATTCCCTGAATATTCGAGGAAGGGGAAGTCTGGCTTTAGATGAATATCTTTTCTCTGCTGAGATGTAGAAAGATTATATTTCACATTCCCAATCTGAGAGTAAAATCATGCTCAGTATTTTTGCAGATTGTATTGCATTGATTTTTCCTGGGCAACTCAAAGTTTCAGGAAGAAGGTGTGGTATTATGGGAAGAACTCTGGCATGGGAATCAAGAGCCAGTTTGGGTTGTACCCACTTACCTTTACTCCCTCAGCTTACTTTAGTTATGTGGGCTGTGGTTTTCTCTGAATACTATTGAGACACAATAAATTATAGAAGATACTGGAAGACTGAGAGACAGAGAATCCACTAGAGGATCTAAAGACTATGGGAAACACCTCTGGCTTCAAGAGTCATAGAATTGTACCAGAGAGGGAAACATGATAAATACCAAGAAGAGAGGAGAAATATGTTCTCAGGCAGCATCAAAGAAGATTTCCAGACTCTATTGCTTTAACTCAGTTGCAAGGAATGTCCTAATAGTTAAGAAAGGAATTTTCATGAGAAGAACTTGCCTATAACTGCTCTTGTTTCACTCCTCTGCAGTTTCTATACAACTTGGGCCTCAAATCCAACAAAAGTCCTCCTCACCAAGAGAACAAAAATATTTGGCTTAGAAATTTTTATATGGCATGTTCTAGCAAACTGTATCCCACAGACTAAAGCTGCCTGCTACTTGTTTTGGTAAATAAAGTTGTATTGGAACACAGTCCTACCTATTTGTCATTTGTTTGTTTGTTGTTGTTAGGTGCCCTCCAATTGGTGTCATAGCAACCCTATCTACAACAGAAGAAACACTAGTGTTCTGCTTCTTTGCTATTCATAGGATTTTCAATGGCTGTTTGGTTTGGGGGAGTAGGTTGCTGGGTTCTTCTCCCAAAGTTATAGTACCTGGTATTCCCAGGTGGTCTCTCATCCAAGTTCTAACCAGGCCTGATACTTCTTAGCTTCCTACATCTGACAGGATCAGATGCCACAGTGGTATTGCTGCAGACATCATTTGTTTAACTTCTCTCCAAAAGAAAAAAGCTGAAAAATTGAGAAAGAGACTGTCTGAGCCCCCGAGCAAAAACAATTACTGCAAGGCCCCTTTCAGAACAAGTTTACTAATACTTGCCAAGGATCGTAAAAGTGACTAGCTGAGAGGCCTGCTGTACTACTTGTCCTTCTAACCTGCAGAGGTACCAATGTGGTTGGTGGTATCCTCTCAATGTTTATTCACTCATGATCCAAGGATATCCTCAAGATCAAACATTCCTCAAGGGAATTTGCTTTCTTTCCACTACATCAAGCCTCTAACAACTACATCACCTGATTATCCTAACCCCTGCAGTATGCTACACAGCACCCACATATCCAACATCACCTCAGCAATAGCAAGGAATGGAGGAGTGGGCTCATTTTAAAGCAATCAATCATAAAACACCCCCAAATGAGAGCTGGTATAGCAAAAAATTTCATGAAAACTTTCACAAAAACCTTTCCTAACTCATTTTAACTAGTTTAGGGGAATATTATTATACAGACACTGATCAACTTTCTAGCACTTTACTCAATGACCAGTCTTATGACAAAATTATATAAAGTATCTTAAAAGAAATTACTATATAATAATATATCAAACTTTAGAGTAAGTAGACTAAATTTAGGCATTAAATAATCTTAGGGAACCACAGTTAAGAAAACTCATATATATTGTCCACAGCTACTGGCTTATACTCTATTTCCCTTCCTTAGTATAAATTTAGTTCTTGCTGGTTATACCACTTGCTTCTGATAATTCCATCTCAGATATAGTAAGCCCCCAATAATTCTTTCATTCTTTCCTTAAACAAGCATTCATTGCTCCTCTAATCTTAGAAAATATTCTTCATTCATCTTTCTTCATCCACATCTTAGCTAATATTTCCCTGGGAACAACTGGCCTAGCCTCCAAAGTTAGCTGTCCAATTCCTCCTCACCCATAGTTTCTCAAATCTCAGGACAAGTGGTGTTCCATGACTTCTCCAAGAGATCCTTGAGGAAAATGCACCAAATCTCTTTAATCACATACCTACCATATTGTCTTTTCCATCTTTTGTTCAGTCTTTTATTTGCTTTGGAATACTGTAGCATAGTCAATTTCTGGGTCACTATCCCATTGGTTAGAGCATGAAATCAATTTAATTGATCAAGGCAAACTTTTTTCACGAAAGGGAAGGGAGTTGATATAAGTAAAGCAGATAAGAAAAGAAGATAACAGTATGTGTCCACTAAGTACACACATTTTTATATATTTAGACTATAAATATATACTCATATACACAATAAAAATTAAATTACCTTTTGTTGATTAACATCAAAGTTATTTAGAAGAAGCTAAGTGCTGTAGTGGGCTGGGATTTAGCTCAGTTGGTAGAGCACTGTGCTGCAGTTTCTGAGGTCTGGAGTTCAATTCCCAGCACCACAAAAATGGGAGAAGGGCCTGGCAATCCACTCCCAAGGCAATCCCAATACAGTCACCATTGAAAACCCTATGAGGGTCGCTATGAGTCGGATACCGACTCGATGGCACCTAACAACAACAACAAATGCTGTGGTATACTCCTGTAATCTCAGCTACTCAGGAGGCTAAGGCAGAAGGATCATGGATTACAGGACAAGGGCAGCCCATGTACCTTAGAAAGACTATTTCAAAATAAAAAAAATGGGTTGGGGGTGCAGCTCAATATTAGAGCCCTTGCCTAGCCTGCACAAGGACCTAGGTTCAACTTCCAGTACTTCCAAAAACAAAGAAAGAAAAGAACAGAAAGAAAGAAAGAAAGGAAGAAAGGAAGAAAGAAAGAAAGAAAGAAAGAGAAAGAAAGAAAGGAAAGAAAGAAGGAAAGAAGGAAGAAAGGAATGAAGGAAGGAGAAAAAAATGGAAGTTATTGTTCAGGTTCCTTTCCTCTCTTCCCCACTAGATCTCTAAAAATTCTTTCTCAAATACACAGTTGCATTTAGAGTTGCATTAGATGATTCAGCCTTTAACTTTAGGATTACAGATAGTTCTATGAATCAAAATCACCCTTAAAAATTACTTTGCTTTTCCTTTTCTTAATTATTCCTGTAGATCAATTTAGTTAGACAATTGCTATCTGGTTTTGGTGCAAACACAGGAGGAAATTTTTACATTGTAAACTAGAAAGCCATTGTAGCACTAAAAATTTAATTACTAATTAATGTGTTTATTTGTATAGTAAATTGATCATATAATCACTACTATACTATAAATCTGAAATAAATTGTTTTAACATTTATAACTTTCTATGATTCATAATGCACAGGCTTATCTAGACCATGGCTTTTAAGTAACTCAGCAACTTGTTCTTTGAAATTGAAGTAATATATTTGAGAAAAGAATTAAACAAACAAAACTTCCTGAGAACAAAAATGAACATTATTTCAACTGTAATGGTAATCTGCTGTCTCTCTTAGCTCTTGTGGACAATGGCAATGACAATCTCAGTCAAATGAACTTTGTTACATTCTGACCGTAGGGTAATTTGTGGTTCATGAAGCAAATGCACAACCAAGACCCTGGCTTTTACTAACACCTTTCATCATTTACTCCTTTAACTCCACTAACTGACTCTGTAGAATTGTAGTTTTTAAATTTGTCAATAATATAACAAGCTTTCTATCAATTAAAAAATTATTTTTATTTTCAAATAGAGCATAGCATGAACACAACTTTTATTTTATATATACACAACTTACATTTGTCATTCATCAATGCCAGTATTAAGTTTTGTCCTCTTTGTTCAGCTGTAACTTGAAGTAGATGACTTTTGGGGCACCGTTTTGTTTAAAAAATCCTTACCCAAGCCCATAAGGCACTACAATATGGGTCTGACTTTGTCTCTAATGTACTTAATGCTCCTCTTCACCTTGTTCATGATGCTCTAGTCATATTGGTTAGCCACCACTCCTACAAGAGATCAAGCTGCTCCTCGCCCGACGCTCTTGCCAGGTTCTTCCATTCCACTTGAACACTTTGCCTACTTTTACTTGATAGCTCCTGTATACCTACCAGACATCACATGAAAGCTGCTCCTCATGGATTCCTTCCCTGACTTTTCTTATTTAAGTGGGTCTACCTTTTCCTCTGTTGACAGCCATCTCACCCTGGCATCTGATCTTGGAAGCTAAGTAGGGTCAGGCCTGGTTATCACTTGGATAAGAAACTGCCTGGAAATATCAGATGCTGTAGATTTAGAAGAAGTACCTGGCAGCCAACTCCTGAAATAATCAGCCATTGGAAACCCTATGAATAGCAGAGAAGCACTGACAATGTGCCGGGCAGGGAGTGTTTTGTTCTGTTGTACATGGGGTCACTATGAACCAGACCTGACCCCACAGCACCTAAAAACAATCCTTCACTCCACTATAACATCCTGTCTGTTACTTTTCTTCAATATGGTCCCTGTCCCACCTAACTTTGTCTCACTAGAATGTAGGTTCCATGAAAACAAACATTTCTGTCCTATTTTTCTCTTATAGTTTTTAAGAGAGTAAAATTTTTGGTATGTAGGAAGTAACAAATTTTTTTGAGTAAGTTATTGAAGAAATCCTTGAGTTCTTTAGCTCAATTTGTGAAAAATATTATTAAAAAATATTCCTTCTCATGTGCCCTTCTCCTGCTTTCAGATTTAATGTAGATGTTTTACAACTGGCCACACCAAAGGATAAGATTTTAAGTGTCTCATTATCATATAATGTCCAGTGACCCAATGTTAGATCAAGATGCTGCCTGTTTCTTCATTTACTCTCCCAACCTGCTCCCATCACATCCTGAGTATTCTCCTTTCTTCATTGGTTCATATTAAAAATAGCTTTCTAATTAATATATTTATTAACATATTTAATGAGCTCTTATTATGTCTCAAGCACTACTCTAAGTACAAGCCCTACAACAATTAAGAAAACAGATAAAACCTTGGCCTTCATGAAATTTCCACTCAATTGAGTTCCCAAACATAACATAAAATTGCTAGAACAGTAACTATACCATTATTTTCCTCTAAGCATCTGGTGTGATGTCTTGCATAGAATGAACAATCAAGACATGTTTTTTAAAAATAAAACAGCATGTTAGAGAAATTAAGCTAAAAAAAGAAATGGAAGGCATTCATATTGGAAAGGAAGTAAAATTATCCCTGCTCAACAATACACACAAAAAAGTAGGGTACAGAGTCAAAACACAATAATTGCTTGCATTTGTATATATTAAAAATGAAAAATGAGAGGGAACTTATGAAAACAATTTTGGTTATAATGTCATCAAAAATATATTTAAGAACTAAGTACAATAGCTATAAGAAGTAATCAATAAAACATTACTGAAAGAAATTAAAGATGACATAAATAAATGGAAATTCTTCCAACATTCATGAATTGGATGACTTAATAATATTAAGATGTCAATACTACCCAAAGAAGTGTTAATCTACAGATTAAATGCAGTACCTATTGAAATTTCAATAGTAGTTTTAGAAGCAACAGAAAGCTAATCCTAAAATTTACATGAAATCTCAATGGACCCTGAGTAGCTAAAAAAATTTTTTGAAAACAATAAAGCAGAAAGGATTCACAATGACTTCAAGAATTACTACAAAGCTGCAGCAATCCAAAGAGTGGAATCTTGGCATACAGACAGAAATACAACCCATGCATGCCAGAGCACACCCATAATATCAGCATTTGGGTGGCTGAGGCAGGAGGATTGAAAGTTCAAGGCCAGCTTAGGCTACATAGCAAGACGCTTCTCTCTCTCTTTCTCTCCCCGTTTCTCAATCTCTCTCTCTCTCTCTCTCTCTCTCTCTCTCTCTCTCTTTCTCTCTCTCCCCCCCTCTCTCTCTTGTGCACACTCTTGCTCTAGCTCTTGCTCTCGCTCTCACTCTCTGGGTATTTCTCTCTCTCATATACACATACAAGTGGAATATACTAGAGCCCAGATATATGGGAAAGGACAGGCTTCAGTAAATGGTGCTTGGAAATCTAGATATCCACACACAACATAATGAAGTTATACTCATACCTAACATCATATTGGGAGAAGGACCCGGCAATCCATTCCCAAAACACAATCCGCCATTGAAAACCCTATAAATAGCAGAGAAGCACTGACAATAGTGTTTTGCCTGTTGTACCTAGGGTCACTATGAGTTGGACACCAACTCGATGGCAGCTAACAACAACAACAATGACATCATATATAAAAATGCAAAATAGATCAAAAATCTAAATATAATGCCTAAAATTATAAAACTCTTAGAAGAAAGGATAAGGTTAAGGCTTCACGGTATTTGATTTGAAAGTGATTTCCTGGATATAACACAAAAGAAACAGGGAACAAAAGAAAACTATTAGACAAAATAAATTTCATGAAAAAAATTTTAAAAGTCCATCAAAGGATACCAACAACAGAGTAAAGTGGCAACCCATACAATGAGGGAAAATGTTAGCAAATCATATCTGATAAGGGAGTAATACCAAAATATATACAGATCTCTAATAAAAGATCACTACAGAAAAAAGTTTGGACTTAAATCATAATTGGGATGCAAGGGATATAGAAAAATAATCACACAAAAAGACATGCAAGTAGATGAGAGGCCTTTGGTGGGGGTGGGGGAGGGGGAAAGTGGTACACAGGAGGGTAAGGGGGAATTTATCTGTGCAATGTACAATGACATGCATATATGGAAATGTCACCATGAAATGCATGTCAGAATGAAACACATTAAGTTGTACATTAAAAAATTCCAATAAAAAATTGGAAGGCAAAATATATATAGAACTCCTAAAACTCAACAACAGGACCAGGCATGATGGTGCGCACCTATAACCACAGTATTTGAGAGGCTAAAGCATAGGGATGGCAAGTTCGAGGCCATCCTGTGCTACATAGCAAGGCTTTTCTCAAAACAAAGAAACAAAAAACAAATCCTCAACAACAACAACAACAACAAAAAAAAAACTCAATTCAAATATGAGCAAAGAGTATATATAAATGGCCAATAACACAAAAAGGTGCTTAGTATCACTATTTATTAGAGAAATGCAAATTAAAACTACAGTGAGATACTTCACACCCATTAAAGTGGCCACTACCAAAAAAGTAGAAAATAACACATTGGTAAAAATATGAAGAAATTGGAGCCCTGGTACACTGTCAATGGGAATGTAAAATGATGCAGCCCCTGTAGGAAACAGTATGACAGTTTCTCAAAATGTTAAAACTAGTATTACCATATTGTGCTACGACTCTACTTCAGAGTACATACACAAAAGTAGAGTCTCAAAGAGATACGTATATATTCATGTCAATATTATTTGAATAAGAAATGTCTCTCACGGACTCATGAATTGAAGTTTAGATCCCCAGCTGCTGGTGCTATTTTGAGAGGTAATGGGAAGTTTAGAAGGTGGTGCCTAGCTACAGAAAATAAGTCACTGGTGGTAAGTCCTTAGGATTATCTTGTCCGTGCCCCTCTCCCCTCCTCCACCCTGTCCCATCTCTCTCTCCTTCCTTGTTGCCATAAGGTGAGGAGCCTTTACCATTTGCTCCCGTTGCCATGATGTTCTGCCCCACCCTGGTATTTGGACCTTGGGTCTAGAATCAATAGAGCCAGGCACTGAATGGACTGAATAAAGTCTTTGAAACCATGAGCCAAAATAGATCTTTCCTCCCTTAAATTATTTTCCTCAGATATTTTGTCACAGCAACACAAAGTTACCTAACACACATGCTCATAGCAGTATTATTCACAAATAGCTAAAATGTGTCCATGCAACCAATGTGTCCGTGAAAAGATGAATGAATAAGCAAAATTGTATATACATATAGATTATTCAGCTTTAAAAATGAAGGAAAATCAATCATATACTATAGCATATGAAACAGACAATGCTTGAGAACACTGCTAAATGAGAAAAGCTAGTAACAAAAAGACAAATATTGTGTGACTCCACTCACATGAAGTAAAGTAATCAAAACCAGAGAGACAGAAAATGGAATGTTGGTTTTGAGGAGCCAAATGTGAGGGGATTGAGAAGTTATTTTTTAATGAACACAGAATTTCAGCTTTACAAGATGAAAAGAGTGATGGATGGATGGTAGTGATTGTTGGACATTATGAATGTATTTAATACCACTGACTGAGTATACATTCAAAAGTGATTATGATGATAAAATTCATATTATGTCTATTTTATCACAATA
Organism: Pedetes capensis; assembly: GCA_007922755.1. NCBI lineage: Eukaryota > Metazoa > Chordata > Mammalia > Rodentia > Pedetidae > Pedetes > Pedetes capensis. The sequence continues at coordinate 30,384 of VMDO01013029.1, read as the reverse complement.
AAAACATGAGTTTAATGACAAAATATAACATTCAAACTGGAACAAACTAATCTAGCTATGGCTCATATTAACAGGATATCATCTTTAACTTTTTCCATTCCTACTATCTCCATTCAATCGTTTCCAACACATACAAAAACACCATGTATCTGAATTTAGTACAGGACCCTGAACATTCCACTTCCACCATGGCTTGCTTTCTTTTCTCACTAATATTATGTAAATTCTAAACTTTTGGCTTATTCTCAATCACACAGCAGTAACTGCCTTTTTGTTTAATTTTTCCAATCCAGTTTACCCCATGTTGCTGGATTAATGTTCCTGAGCCCTAGTTTTCATCATTTCCACAGTCTTTCCAAATGTCTTCAGCACCTTTTGACTTTTCAAATTACATGTAAAACTTAGTCAATGGTACCTAGAGTATAATCTGAATCCACTTTTTAAACTTACTTCCCCATAGTTTACTTTGAATTTTTGATAATCCAGTCAATTACAATTACATTGACCAAACCTCTTTTAACTTTGTGTAAAACACATTCTTATATATATGCACATTTTTAATCCCTATTGGAGAAATAGTAGTTGTGTTCATTAAGGAAATAGATATCATATTGCTTAGCTCATCGAATTGTTATTAGCATTAAATGTCTGTATATGCAAAGTTCCTAGAAAAGTGCCTAAAGTAAAATATACTCTCAAGAACCATTTAGTATCAAAATTCTACTAATTTCTTGGCAATAGTAAGTATATTTAAATTCCCTAAATTAATGTGTTTTTTCTCTTTTGAATCACTTATTTTTCTGGCTACCTAGTGCCATTAAGTGTAACTTGGATTCAACCCCCATGTGATGCCAAAAATAAAAACAAAAACAACCACCAACTCAGGAGGCTGAGGCAGGAGGATTACAAATTCAAGGCTAGAGGCAGCCTGCATAATTTAGCAAGATCTTGAGTCAAAATAAAAAATATAAAAAATGTACTGAGAGTGTAGCCCAGCAGTCGAGCACTTGCAAAGTATGTGTGAGGACCTGGATTCAACCCCCATGTGACACCAAAAATAAAAACAGAAACAACCACACTTTGCTTTTTTGATAATCTTAAAATTATGAACTCATAATTTTTCATTTCATTTTTTTGTTACAAATGAAGTTGAATCTTTCAGATTTATCCATTTTTATTTTTGTAGAATAGTCTGCCTTTTCCATTTATTTATTGAGATTGTAATTTTTCATTCATATGTGTGGTTTTCATATATGTGAATATTCTTGGCCCTTTTCAGCCATACATATGTATGGCTTTTTCTCTGTAGGATGTGCCATATCTGTTAGCATTTTACTATTTTTTTAATTATGGAATGAGTGTTAAATTTTTCACTTCTCAATATATGTTTTCATATTCTTATAAAGTTAACCCCATAATCTTTATTTATTTCCATTTTTGTGGAAGCTTTAAATATCATTTTTTAGTCAGCATTATGGAATCAATATAAAAAGAAATAATAGTGAACAAAATCACTAACAAAAAGCAACTAAAATAACCAGTTATTGAGTTATTTGTATTTCCAGACTTTACTCTGGAGCTGGGTTTATACAAGTGAATCTGACATCACTGGTCCCCAGGCAACTTAAATTCTGAAGGAAGAAAAGAACAAAAAACTTGATACCTCCAAAATGATTTTAAGTTATTATTAACCTTAGTATGTTTTTGTTATCTTTTGTTAAAAATTTCTATATTATATTTTTGAATCATGCTATTAAATCAGCAATATGATCCTGAGGGGCATCATATACTGATCATTCTTATTATTCACAATAGCTATGGTTTATAAAATTGCTATAAATAATGAGTTAGCAAATACTGAACCATTGAAATACAAGGTTAAGTTCCTGGAAAAAAAAATCAGATCAAAACATTTCATCAATCGAAAATCTACTGCCTTGTTTTATATGTTTTTCTGCTTAAAGACACCTTTTTAAGTATATATTATTAATTTATTAACATTGAACTCATGGCCAACAGCAATAAACACATGTCTGAATAAGTCTTATCTAACATGTATTTTGGGCTGGGATTTAGCTCAGTGGGTAGAGCGCTGCGCTGCAGTCTCTGAGGTCCAGAGTTCAATTCCCAGCACCCAAAAATGGGAGAAGGGCCTGGCAATCCACTCCCAAGGCAATCCCGAAACAGTCAGCCATTGAAAACCCTATGAGGGTTGCTATGAGTCGGATACCGACTTGACGGCACCTAACAACAACAACAACATGTATTTTCTCCATAAGGCACATCGCATTCTCCATATCATTAGGAACACTACAAAATCTTCAAGACTCCACTTTGGGATCATTTTAAATGGTAAAATCACTAACAAAAACACAAAACTGAAAAAAAAAAAAAGACACTAGGCCACAAAAAGATTTGTTTGCAATATAAAAACTGAAACAAGAAAGTAGAGCACCACCTTCTTCAAATGCCCCAAAACAGGAAAAGGAAGTGGCAATCCACTCCCAAAACAATCTCAAAACAAACAGCCATTGAAAACCCTATAAAGGTCGCTGTGAATTGGACCCAACTCTACAACACCTAACAACATCTGTGAGGAAGTTGCCTAAACACAATCATCTAGAATCAGCAATCTCAAAATATCTGTCTTTTCCCTAAGAGGGCTACCTGATTATTTTCCCACAAAGTGACTCTGAGATTATCTGTTTACATTTCTTTCTATCTCTCTCTCCCTCAATGCTACAAATGTGCTGCATTTTCCACCCTCCTAACAATATTTCTGAGTTTACTGTTGTAGCTGATGGGAGGTTTTCTTGGCTCAGCCGTCACTGGATTACCACTGTAGCTGGCTAGTCACCTCCCATCTCATGCTTTTTATCAGCTACATTTTCACTTAATCATGTGAACATCCCTTTTGCTTACTACAAAACTGTTCTTTCAACAGCCTTTGTGACTTTAGAGACAATAATGCTGCAATTAAAACATTTGTTCTTCACATCTTTGCCAATGCATAACTAAATTCTTAAACTCAGGTGCCAATTTAATTTTTCAAATTATTCTTCCACTTTTGATGCTTTCCTGATTAACTTTGTTCTTCTAGCACACTTGAGTTCAATTAGAAACATTTATATTTATATTTGTTAGTATTTAGAGTTGTAATAGCCATTTTCAGTTATTTCAAATTTTTGTATTTCTGATCCAATTATATGGTATCTATCTGAGGGAAGAGACAGGTTTTCTATTACGTTATAGCTCTTATATATTACAAAATACTGCACATAAAATATTCTCAAAATTGTTCACTGTATATGTTAAAATATCGAATAATGCATTTATAAACATTCCATTCTTTTAGAAAAGGCATTTAACACTGTATTATGGATTGAATATAGTCTCATGTGCTTGAAGATTTTGTCCACAACTGATAGTGCTATTTTGGGAGGTTGTGGAAACTTTAGGAGGTGGGATCTAGCTAGAGGAAATAGGTCACTGGGGGAGAGTCTTTGTAGGTATGTTATCCCCAGCTGCATCCTGTAGGCAATCTTTCTCTCCTATAAGCTTTCTCTCTGCTTTCTGGCCCACTGTGATGTGAACTGAGCTGCTTTGCTGTGCCTTCTTGTCCATGATAGACAGAATCCTCTGAAACCATGAACCAAAATATACCTTTCCTCCTTTAAGCTGTTCATCAGATATTTTGTCACAGAGACAAAAAAATAAGCTAATACAATTTGTAAATGGCATCCCAACTGAATATTTGGATATGTGTGTCCCCTTAAGAAGATATATTCATTAGCATACTTATTTTATCAACATTTCCTAATTCTTTATATCAATATTCCACCTATTTTTGTACCGTAAATAAGCCAGAGGCATAAAAATAATGGGTCAAAGTTTTTATGATAAGTTTAAGGCTACAAATATTTCAGCAACTATTTCTAGCCTGAGTTGTGCTCCCTATTTTTAAAGGTCTTTTTATTTTCCTATTCAATTTTTCAAAAATGTTTTTTGTGAACAAATTCATTTACTCAATAAACAGAAATTCTGTAAGCTCTTTGTCTCCTAGTTTCCTTAATTATAAGATGTGTTAGCAAATGACAATTATACATGAGTAAGACAGCCTTCTGTCCCTGAGATGTTCATGATGAAGTGAGGAAAGAGGTGAGATAGAAACATGCACATTTTTTGATATAGCGTTTATAATTCTTGGGATTTATCTTAAGCACATAATGCTGGATATGTAAAAATACTTTTATTTCATAACTGGAAACCTACTCATTTAAATTTAATTTGATTATTAATCAGAATAGAAATCTTCACTATTCAGGTAATAACTGTTAACTGATCAATAAATTATAGAATGAAAAAACTATGTCTTTAGACTCAGTGTCTTTTCCCACATTTATTCTAACAGACATTAAATATTTTGGTCAAACCCATGGATTGAATTTCCAAGTCCTACCAAAGTAATGCATGCCATTTATTCCAAACTACACAAAAGCCCATTTCTTTCTCACCAAAGCTGCTAGCTTACGCATACATTTGAAAGTTCATCCTCTATTTCTTTCTCTCATTCACTTCCTCCTTTGCTAAACAAAACCTTACATGGAGAATAACAGGCCTGATATGAATACAATTAATGAAATTAAAATTTCCTTTCAATCAGTCATTATCAGACATGCCACAAAACTCATTATTCCCTATACTCACCTACCAATCTATACTATTATAGCTAACCCATATTGACGCCATATGAAGATTTAAAACTTCAATTCAGATTAAATTATCTATTCAAAAAATAGAGGAAGCATAACACATGTTTAATCTCCATCACAAAACCAATTTGCTTGCCACCACATTTCATCTTATCTTCTTGAGGTTTAATTCAGTAGTATGAATACACTCGTGTAAGGCCTTATGTTTTCCATGATTCAACACAGTGAATGCTGCAGATATTATTAGCCTCTCTTTTCAAAATTGAAAGCTAGAGGCCCTGTGGTAAAAGGCATGCTACCTACTATAAAACAACAACAATGGTTTATAAGTTATGTGGACATAATAAGAAATTGCAGGGATAATTTCAGGTTTAGGGCAGAAAGACTTATTCTCATCCAAGGCTTAGCTGAGTCTTTAATATACTCTGCTAGCTTAAGACAAACATTCTCCTTATCCCAGGGCAGAATATTCTGAAATTATATTCACTTTTGATTAAGGCAATTTCAAATTTTTAACAGTAATATAAAATATATTATAATACATTTAAAATACTTAACTTCATTACCAATTAATTGAAAGAAAAATGTGAAATAAAGTAGAAATTTTAAAAATCACTTTTTGCAGTGCTAATAAGAATAGAAAACCAAAATCCCTCAATGACTAGAAAGAACACATCTTATATAAACCTTTTGGAGAGCAATTTAGCAATAGATTTAATAATAGACTTAAAATATGCAAATTTAGGCACAGTGGCTCCTGCCTATAATCCCAGCAACTGTGGAGGCAGAGGCAGGATCACAGGTTCTAGGCCAGAGGCACCCTGCACAGTTTAGCAAAACCCTGTCTCAAGGTAAAAGATTGAAAAATGGGCTGGGGGTGCAGCTCAGTGGTAGAGAGCTTGCAGAGCATGTGTGAGGCCCTGACTCTGATAAGAAAATCACACACACACACACACACACACACACACACACACACACACACACACTGTTTTGTGCTGTCGAGTCGGGTCTGACTCCTAGTGACACTATGACCAACAGAAGGAAACACTCCCCAACACTGTGCCATGCTCGTCACTATGTCAGTGATTCTGTGATATTCATAGGTTTTCTGTGACTGATTGTTTCAGGATTGTTTCAAGAGTGTGCTGCCAGGTTCTTCTCCCATTTTTGTGGTGCTGGGGATGGAACCCAGGGCCTCATAGAATACAGAGCAGCACTCTACCAACTGAGCTAAACCCCAGCCCCATATATATGTTTATATATAATATATAGATATAGATATATGTGTATATGTATATATGTGTGTGTAAATGCACAAACGTTTTCCACAGATGTTCGTGATAATGCTATTTACAATAGTGAAAAATACCTAGGATGGTGAAATTGTTTAATCGACCATGTAAATGCATACAATGCAATGCATCATAAGCATTAACGATGTTGTAGGAGATTTTGTGATGACATGAAAATATTCAGCAAAATACTGTTAATGAAAACTGTATTTTTAAAAAATGTATTTTTATTCTAATTAACATACAATATAATGGGTTCCATCTTGGCATTTTCATATGATTATATCACATACTTTGTTTTGATTCATTCATCATCCCCCTTTCTTCTCCCTCCTCCCTCCATCATTCCCCTTCCTCTTCTAAATAGGCCTCTTTTACTTTCATGTCTCAAACACACATGAGTTTGTTGTTGTGGTGGTGGTGGTAGTTATTTTGCAGGACTGGGAATTGAACCTAAAGCTTTGATATAGGCAAATACTCTACCACTGAGTTACACACTCAGTCCCTCCCACTGTTTTTTGAAAAAAACATTTTTAGAGCTTTGACACAAAAAGAGTTTGGAGGTTCTCATGTTCATTCTCACAAGAAAAAGCTAAACAACTAAAAAAAAAACAATTTTCAGAGAACTATGGTATCAAAGTAAACTGACAATAATCTGAAGATTTTAGTGCATTTAGAGAGACACAACAACTACGAACTGGAGTAGAAATTAGTGTTGTTGTTGTTAGGTGCCCTCGAGTCGTATCCGACTCATAGCGATCCTCATAGGGTTTTCAATGGCAGATTGCTTCAGGATTGCCTTGGGAATGGATTGCCAGGCCCTTCTCCCATTTTTGCAGTGCTGGGAATCGAACTCTGGCCCTCAGAGACTGCAGAGCGGCGCTCTACCAACTGAGCTAAATCCCAGCACCAGAAACTAGTATAGGCATACCCTAACAAGGGCACTTAGTGGCAATTTTAATGAATTGCTGGAGGCTAAGCATAGATTAGCTTGGGAGAAACCACCAGGGCCTCAGTCTTAGGGTACCCCAGTATACTTCCGTGAGATTGATTTTCCTCTAGGAACCCACCAGGTTCTTAGAGTTAGGACATAACAAATCCTCTCTTGGTTCTGGCATAGGGAATGGGAAAATAACCATTTGAAGCAAGACTGAGCTTTTTCCATGGGAAGGCTTTCTCTCCTTAGTAAAGGAGCTCGATTATGAAAGTTTGTCTCATAAGGAGGCGAAACCCCCACTCCAACCCCTTCATGCCTTCCTACCTCAAAGAAGGAGCAAAACCACAGTCAATAAAGGGCAGAGCTTTAAGGAAATATATATTGACAACAATGCAGGCAGAGAAGGAAATAAGGGAGAGAGTGGTGCAAAAACTACATTTCTGAACATCAGTCCCCAAACATAAGCCGCTAACTGACTAAAATTTAATTATAACATTATACAACCACCACCTTCCCCCATACCTTACCATCAGGGCCCAAGTTAGTAACTATATTATGGCTGAAGGAGTTACAAGACACGCAGTCATAGACTTTTGGGAAGCCCAAAGTCTAGAGGGGAGATAAAATTAAGGATAGAGGAATTTGAAGCCTATTATACTTACAGCTATGCCAAATTTGAGGCACAGCCAAAATCCTAGCCATATTAACTTAAAGCTTCACACTAAAAACTATTGCTTCTATTGAGTGAACTATTTCTCGTGGAAGACATAAAGGGAATGTCCATTCACCCTAGAGAGAGAAGGTGCAGGCAGACCAAAGAAAAGATTATGTCAAATCCACTTGGCAAACGAATGAGTTGCTGGGCTTACTTACAAGAGAAGGGTGACCCTGGAAGCACCACCAAAGTTTCTGAAAGCTGCTCCACTGGAGTCCCACACCCAGCCAATTATTTACCTCTTATATAACTCAGATCACATGCAGCCAGCGCAGGAGAGAATGGTAATTGGCATCTCCAGAAAGGTTCTTCTGAGGGTCTTATGATCTCTTCTATCCTCCCTCCTTCCAAGAGGGAATGTTAATACCTCCATTACTATTACCATAAGGCTGTTTGTTGTTAGGTGCCATGGAGTCTGGTTCTACTCATAGTTACACTCACAGGGTTTTCAATGACTGATTGTTTCAGGATTGCTTTAGGAATGGATTGTCTCCTCTCTCTCTCTCTCTCTCTCTCTCTCTCTCTCTCTCTCTCTCTCTCTCTCTCTCTCTCTCTTCCTGTTGCTGGGGATCAAACCTGGATCCTCAGAGACTGGAGTAGTACTTTACCAATTGAGCTAAACCCCATCCCAGCATAGGTCTAGCTATGCTATATAGTTTTGGTTATTTCAGTGTCTAGATAATTACAGGTGTTCTGTTTCAAGATGGTAATGATTATGAACTAGCTACACTACAACCTCATTTTCTATAAACACATGTTGAGCTTTCAACAAAAAAAAATTATGAGACATGACAAAAAGCAAGAGAAAACATTAAAAAGAAAACATGATAATCAGAACTAGACTCAGATATACCACCAATACTGGAATAATCAAGGAACTTAAAATAATTGATATGCCAAGGGTTCTAATAGAGAAAGTTAGATGATATGAAGAAAAAAAGACATAATATAAATAGAGGTTGAAATTCTAAAAATGAATCAAAAAGGAAATGCAAAAATAAAAACACAGTAACAGGGATGAATATTCTTTCAACTAGCTCCTCAATCTTAAAATGTTTGAAAAAGAAAACATAAATACAGGTCAATAGAAACTTAAGCTGAAATGCCAACAAATGGGAAAAAAGAATGAAAATTAGTGTTTTAGATAACTATCTACAGGGTGATTTTGTATTTGCTTATATTAATGAGTTAATAGTCATTTCTAAATCAGCAGTGGGATTATTGGTGATTTTTCTTGTCTTCTATATGCTCTTTAGCAGCTCCTTTGAAAAACAAATATCCCTTTAGCAATAACAAATAAAAAATTTTAAATAGGAAGACTTTCATTAAAATTGTTCACTAGTATTTTGATTGTGTTCATATTTAATATTTCCATAAAAGGTACCAATTTTGCTATAGAACACACACATACACACACTGATATATAGTAGTTTTCATCTGGAATAGAGAGAGAAAGGTTTTGTAGAGGAAGGGCTGCAAGGAGAGAGAAGCAAGAGGAAGATCTGATGGAGCATCTGATCCTGCTGTGGCTTCTGGGATGGAATTTGAGCTCTTAAAATTACAGAATAAGGGTAAGCAGATGTTGAACTGTGCATGTATTTCAGGGGCTTGTGTCACAAAATGCAGCATGAGACAGAGAAGAGTCCTTCTAGTCATGAAACACAATCCAGCTTTTGCTGAGCACTGGAAACACATCAAGTACTTGGAGACTGCATCCCCTAACTGGCAATATCAAGGCTATTTCAAGCAACTCCATTTGCCACTTATAATGTGGGAATTGTAGCACATGGGACAGTGGAACAACCAATTTGCTCTGGAGCTTCACTCATGAGAGCATAGCTATGGACTCGGCCTTCCTGGGTTCAAAATATAGCTTTGCCACTTAATGGCTATAAAATCTTGGGCTGCATTGTGCTCCAGATTCCTCACCTGTCAAATGAAGGAACTAATATTACCCTCAGTATGTGGTTTGTTACCAGGGTATACAATAAAGTAGCTCATAACAAGCACATATCATGATGCCTCACACAAAACAAAGTGCTCAATAAATGATCACCTACAGTGACTCTAGCTAATATACCAGCCTTGTATGCATCAGTGTGAGCCCTTTCAAAGTAATAGCTAAGGAATACTTAGAAATGAGACTGAGATCCTCCCTTCTTGCAATCAGAGACTAACGAGCCGACATCTAAATCATATTTTAAAAAGAAAAAAAGTCATTAAACACACACACACACACACACACACACACACACCTCAAGGTTGAACAATTCAAGAAACTAATCCAAATTTTTCATACCAGGGAACACAAGTCCAGGGACTACATTTATCATGGCACCAGGAGAGGGATCTGGAGAGTTGGCCACAAATCTTGGTCCTAGGTCACCTTCATAAAAAATTTATGAATGGACCCAGAAGGGAACCTAGAAGATGGTTTACTTAGAATTGAAAAGAAGACAGTGAAAGCCAGGGTAGACAGGCTTGGAACAAGCAGGCTGGATATTTAGGCCAGTGTAAAGAGAGGGGAGATGGAGAGAGGGAGGGAGGGAGATGGAGAGAGAGAAAAGTTATACTTTCTGAGATAGAAGTCAGAAAGTGTGCATGTCTAGCCATGAAGATCCATGAACAGCTATATCTGTGTTTCTAAGTTAGATCTCAGGAACTATGTAGGTCCAACAATGAGGCAGTGGGCATCTGTCATCATCTGTATAGAACTGGGGACAGCTGTGGACATCTGCAGATTTCTATGGATGTCTATTGGTTTTTCTAAACATTGATATAAACTTTGGGCAACTGGATGCTACAAATATCTGGATGTTGGGGATTGGACACTGTAGACATTGCTAAAAGCTGGTGACACTATGATCTGCATTGAGGGAAGGGTCTTTCAGAGTTTTTAAGTCCCTATCTCATTAAGGGGACAGATATTCCTCCCCTGCATTTGATCTTGTCTTCAGATGTATCATCTTTTACCCTTTGGCTTAGGCTGGCCTTCTTAAACTGTGAAACAAGTTTTCCTCCTTACCTCAGATGAGAGCCCCCTTCCTTAATCTGAGCATGGAGGCACCTGTGGCCTTTATATGTAAAGTGAGTTCTGGTCACTAACTAGGCCACTTGTAAAGGTACTACTGGCTATAGATTAGGCCATCTGCGAGAAGGTATTATTCGCTAGTAACCATACTTCTTGTAAATGATGTTATCTATCAGGGAAATACTAGCCACTTTTGTCTCAGAGGAAGCTCACACTAATAATAATGTCTCAAAATGTGGCTGGGAAGCAGATGGCAGCAAAGACCCTTTTATTCCCTTTCTTCCTGCATAGCATCCTGTATTACATTCACATCTCCTTTCTCATAAAATTTATCCTTCAAAGTGGAAGGCATACAGGAAGACTGAAGATTTGCTCTGAATCTGGATGACATAAGAAGAGAGAATACAAGGTTGGAAGTCAGGAATTGTGGATTCTAGTCTCCATTCTGCAGCCATCCTTGGAGTAAGTCATTTTGCATCTCTAAACCTTAGTTGCCTACAGCTGTACCACCCTGGCATCCAATCCTATCAGATCCTGGAAGCTAAGAAGGGTCAGGCCTGGTTAATAATTTGATGGGCGAACACCTGGGAACATCATGTGCTGTAGGCTTGGGAGAAAGACCTGGAAACCCACTCCCAGAAAACAATCAGCCATTGAAAGTCCTATGAATATCAGAGAAGCACTGATATCGTAGCGGGCATGGCACAATGTCAGCAAGTATTCTATCTGTTGTACATAGAGTCTCTATGAGTCAGACTCTACTGGGCAGCACCTAACAACAACAATAAAGCCTTAGTTACTTTAGCTGAAAAATAAGCTAGTGGAAAATAAATAGTGGAACATTTTGTTTTCTAATTAAAAGCCATATACTGTGAACACTTCTGGTCTGCCTGTCAGAGATGTAGATCTGAATCCTGGCCTTACACTCTCTGGCCATGTGAGCTTAGGAGGTCATTTCAGCTCATGGCCATTTCACCTGATAAACCTAATCCACTTTTCTGACTGGTCATTGACAGGATAATGAAGAATATCTGAAACATAAGGTGTTCTGATGATGTGTCCACGTGTAACCTTAAAACAAGTAAAATGGAGCTGGGCACGATGATGCACACCTGTAATCCCAGCAAATCAAGAGGCAGAGGAAGGAGGATCACAAGTTCAAGACCAGAGGCAGTCTACATAATTTAGCCAGACCCTGTCTCAAAAATTTAAAAAAAAAAAAGACAAGTAAAATGTGGTATAAATAGAAGTAATCACATGGTCATTTAGCACATTTTTATCTTTGACTTGACTGAATTCCTCATATTGTATAAACCACTTTAACTCATTGTGTTTCCATCTGTTTATTATAGATGAAAAAATTTTTGAGTTGAATGTGATTTTTGAAATTATCCTCGTCAACCCAGTTATTTTGTATACATTAGATAAGTAATTTAGGAAGTACAGTCAATAAGTTGGGAGAATTGTATTCTTTTTCATCTCAGCTTTGCCTAATATTAGTCTACCTAAGACCTATCTATTTCATGTAATCTAAATGAGTTATTACAAAGAACTTTGATGTTAATTTGGAATAGGACCCATGATTTTGATTTATGACTTAGAAAAATTTACATGTTTCAAATAGCCTTATTCTTTATTTCTAAGGCTCAGACAAAATCTTACTTATTTAAAGCAAAGCAATCTCAAAATAATCAGCCACTGAAAACCCTATGAGTCAGACCCAACTCAATGGCACCTAACAACAACAACAACATGTTAGTATTCTCCTTTTCCTAGGACCAAAAACATAGAAATAAATATATCATAATATAGTAAAAAAAGAAGTATTCTACAGAATCTAGCACTGACATGAAAATAGAATCAATATATAAAAGGTTATTTTAAAACAATTACACACCATTCTAATAGATGCTTTTTGAACTATCAGCCTGCTGTCAAAATCCTTTAAATTAGCATAAGGCTCTCACCAGCCCTTCCTGTCTTCACTGAAGTTAGAACTTTAAAATATCTGATGATCAAATTATCAGGACCACCCTTTGATAAACTGAAATGTGATAAAGCTTTTACAAAACATACTATATTTTCTGAGAAGTGTTGCTAAAATAGCAAAGTTGGTTTAAATACAAGAAAGGCTGAGTTTCTCTGGATGTGAAATTTACCTGCATTTTTAAAGTGAGAACACTATTGAGTTTATAATGACTTCTCTCTCCTTTCAAAAGTACAGATAGCTCCTAAACTCAGGAATATGTAGCCTCTCTTCCCCAATCTTTTGATCATCTTGCTTTCCCAAAAGTCTCTTATTTATTCCCTTTCTACTATAGGAAACGCAGATCTAAATTTCTGACTGTGCAGAAATTGGAGGCCTGGACCAAGCTGTGTGACAAGCTTGAATGACAAAATAATGGAATGATCTCTGGTTCTCAGGAGTCAAGTCAGAGATATTTATTGCTTAGCAACCCAGACTGATGTCAAGATGGAGAGTACGACTGTTGAAAACCAAAATTGTTTTGTTTTAATTCTTTTAAATTGGTTTCAACAAAAAATATTAATTAATTTGCTGATTTATTTGTTTGATTGATATAACAATTTTTTGTTATGGCAATTATCATTAGGTGGACACACTAAAGGGCCACAGAAATATAAAAATTGGGAAGAAAGGACCCCAACAACTTCTGGGGGATAATTATTTTTCTGAATTGACATTGAAGTGCATTGTTCTCATGGTTACTCCTTAGAGTTTTGGAAATTGACAAATGACTCTATTGTCTTTGAAAGCACATTGAAAATAATGATATCTTATTAAAATGTACTATTAATCACAGTGCCTGCAGCTGTAGCCCTGTGGCATCCGATCCCGTCAGATCTCAGAAGCTAAGCAGGGTCGGGCCTGGTTAGTACCTGGATGGGAGACCGCCTGGGAACACAAGAAGCTGTAGGCTTGGGAGAAGGACCTGGCAACCCCCTCCCAAAACTCAATATGCCATTGAAAACCCTATGAACAGCAGAGAAACACTGACAATAGTGTTTCCCCTGTTGTACAGAGGGTCGCTATGAGTCGGATACCGACTCGACGGCACCTAACAACAACAACAACATTAATCACAGTATGCATCCAGTCCAGAAACTGAATTTGCAATTCTTTATCTGAGGCCTTTGTTTGAAAGAAATATGAATAACCAATGGTATTCTCATTAATATTAAATAGAGTTCTACAAGTTTTCATTTCAAACATGCCATAGGAAACCAACTATGAAATATAAAGCATTTTTTAAATAAGGGAGTTTTTTATTGTTTTGGCATTATTTTAAATATAATACCTAAAAATGAAATAGTTCAGTGTAATATTCCCTTCCCAAATACAAATGTGGGCATGTTTTTCCTTGCTAACAGAATGCCAACATTAGAGAAACAATAAACATTGTTTTCAGCCATCAGCCATTTAGAGCAAGCTAGCAATAAAGGGAAGTATTTTATCCCAAAATCTAGCTGGATCTCAACCACCCAGACTGCTCAATAAACTAATTTGACTTAAAAAAAGAAAAAATATCGGGTATAAAAATTAGAAGTGAATGAAGATAAAATAAGACCAGGTTTTTAGTTCTTCTTTTGTTTCTTTTCCCTTTTTTTATTCTTTTGTTAAGTTTTGCTTATTTTAGTCAGATTTTCTATTACTTCTGTCAGTTTGAGTTATTCATTTCATGTAGATTATTTAATTGGTTGGCATCACAACTGTTGTAGTATTCCGTGATTGTCATTTTTATTTTAGTAATGTTATTAGTAAAATACCCTCAATCCTTCTTGATTTCTCTAATTTAATCCTCTCTCTCTCTCTCTCTCTCTCTCTCTCTCTCTCTCTCTCTCTTTCTCCCTCTTTTCATTTGGTTGCTCTATCTAAGAACATTTCAATTTTTCTGAACTCAGAGACTTTAAAATTTATTTATTTATTTTTATTTTATTTTTAATTGACAAATTACCACACACATTTGATTTTTCAATACGTGAATACATTGTGTGTCTGCAGCTGTGACACTGTGGTGTCTGATTCCATCAGATCTTGGAAGCTGAGTAGGGTAGTCCTGGTTTGTACTTGGATGGGAGACCCCGGGGAACACCAGGTGCTGTAGGGTTAGGAGAGACACCCAGAAATCCACTCTCAAAAAAACAATCAGCCATTGGAAACCTTATGAATAGCAGAGAAGCACTGACAATAGTGTTTCATCTGTTTTATGTAGGGTCTCTATGAGTCAGACATCGACTTGATGGCACCTAACAACATACATTGTGTAATAATCAAATCAGAGTATTTAGCATATCTACCTCCTCACATATTTATCATTTCTTTATGGTAAGAACACTCAAAAACCTTTCTTCTAGCTATTTTGAAATATTCAATATAATAAGTAATGTGCAATGAAATAGCAGAATTTATTTAATCCCACTATGGTATTCACTTTTTTTACCTTTCTGTTTATTTAAAGCTTAGTTCTCTCTTATTTTTCCAATGTTTGAAGGTGGAAGTTTAGGTTGTTGAATTGACAACTGTCTTGGTTTTTTTAATTTAAGCATTCAGAGCTACAAACTTCTCTATAGACACTATTTTATCTTCTTTTCATAAGTTTTGGTAGTGTATTTTCATTTCCTTCGTCTCAAAGTATGTTTCTTTAATTTCCCTGTATTTTTGTTGGCCCATTGATTATTTAGCAACTTGTTGCTTAATTTGCACACATTTGTAACTTTTCCAAATTCCTTTCTGTTAAAGAGCTCCAATTTCATTCGAATGTGTTAAAATAATAAATTTTATCTTATTTTAATCTTTTAGCATTTATCTAGACTTGCTTTATGACTTGACACTTGCTCTGTCCTGGAGAGAATCTTATGGGATTGAGAGGAATGTATAGTCTTTTGTTGTCAATTATGTGCAATAGACATCTATTAGGTATAGGTGATGTATAGTGTTTATGTCAATTTCTGCATTGATCTTCCATGCAATTATTTTACCAAATATTGCAAGTGTGACACTGAGGTCTCTGACTGTTATTGGTGAATGGTCATCTTCAATTCTATCAGTGTTGCTTTATGCATTTGGGCTTTCTTGTTAGGTGCATGTCTGTTTATAATTATATCTTCTTGATGTCTTGACCATTTCATCAGTATAAAATGTTCTTCTTTGTCTCTAGTAACAATTTTTGTCTCAAAGTCTATTTTATTTGATATTAGTGT
Organism: Pedetes capensis; assembly: GCA_007922755.1. Classification (NCBI taxonomy): domain Eukaryota; kingdom Metazoa; phylum Chordata; class Mammalia; order Rodentia; family Pedetidae; genus Pedetes; species Pedetes capensis. The sequence continues at coordinate 14,477 of VMDO01013029.1, read as the reverse complement.
AACTATCCTGGCTCCCTTGTGGTTACCATTTGCAAAGAATGTATTTTTTGTTTTTTTTTATTTTTTAATATATTTATGCTTTTGAAACTAAGCTAAAATGTGTCTCTTGTAAGCATCATACAATTATAACTTTTTTTAGCCACTATACCAATCTCTTCCTTTTAGTTGGGGCATTAATCCACTTAAACTAAATGTTATTACTAACAAGATTTATGTCTATCATTTTGATATTTATTATTATATGTCTTATACCTTTTTTGTTCTTCTATTCCTCCATTACTATTTTCTTTTGTGTTAAATGGGTATTTACTAGTGTACAATTTTAACTCCTTCATTATTTTTATTATGTTGTTTTATTGATTATAATGGGGATTACAATTAAAGTCTTATGAATACAGTTTAGATTAATATCAACATAATCACAGTAGTACACATATACAAACACATATACACATACATATAAAAGTTTGCTCCCATGCAGATCCATTGCTTTTCCCCCTCCTTTCAGCTGTTAGTAACATATAAATTGTATCTTTTATGTATTGTATTATTAACACAAATTTTTAAGTATTGATTTATGAAATTATATTTTTAATTTATTAAGAGAAGAAATTCACAAAGAAAAATATATTCACATTGTTTGTTATACTTACATAGTTAGCATATTTCTGATGCTTTTTAATTTATCATTGGGATTTCAATTACTATCTAGTGTTCTTTCATTTCAGCCAGAAAGTCTCTCTTTGTGATTTTTAACAAGGGAAGATCTGAAAGTTTAAGTCTCTCAGTTCTGCCTATCTTTTAATGTCTTGGGTCTGCAGACATACCACTCTGGTATACCATTCTATACTGTCCGGCCTCAGAAGCTAAGCTGGTTCGGGTATGGTTAATACTTGGATAGGAGACTGCCTGGGAATACTGGCTACTATAGGCTTTGGAGTAGAACCTGGCAGCCTACTCTCAAAGCAATCAGTCACTGAAAACCCTATGAATAGCAGAGAAGCACTGACATAGTGCTGGGCATGGCACAGTGTCAGGGAGTGTTTTGTTTGTTATACATAGGGTCGCTATGAGTTGGACATGACAGAATAGCACCTAACAACAAACAAAAATAACGTTAACTTCTTAAATTCTCCTTCCTTGTTTTTGTTAAATTCTGTGTTAATCTCAGTAGGGAGCATCCTCATCTGATGAATTGTGTGTGTGTCTCTCTCTCTGCTTTCAAGATTCTCAAAGACTAAGGTTCTTGGCTTTTGATAGTTTAATTACAGTGTGTTGAGCTATTGGTCTCATTGAGGTTTTTTTGACTTGGAGTTTGTTGACATGTGTCAAGTTTTTTCATCTATGTTGAGAAATTCAGGGATTATTTCTTAAAATATTTCCTTTCCTCCCTCACCCCCATTCTGGGAATACTGTTGTACATATTTTGAACTCTTAATGGTGCTCCAAAGGTTTCCAAGGCTCCATTAGTTTTGCTTTATTCTTTTATATTTCTTTTCCTAAGACTAGATAACTTCAGTTGATTTATTTACGAGTCCCCTATTGTTTTTCCTGCCTGCTCATGTCTGCTGATGAGGTCCACTGGTGAATTTATTATTTCAATTATAGTATTTTTCAATTCTATATTTTATTTGTTTTAAAAAATAATTTCTCTATTAACATTCTACCTTGTCTTAGTCCCTTTGCCATTATTATAAAAAGATATCTTAGCATGAATAACTTATAAAAGGAAAACATTGATTTAGCTTTCAGGTTTGGAGGCTGAAAATCCAAGATAAGGCAGTCACGTTTGTCCAGCTTCAGGTGACAGGCCTATGTTAGGTGGCATCACAACAGTTGGAGCATATGCAACAGGGATCACCAGGTGATACAGGGAGCCAGAGAGCATGAAAGGACAATTTTGTTTTTTTTATAACAACTCACAGTTACAGGAACAGACTGGGGTCCCACGAACTGTGTTAATCTTTTCCAAGGGCAGCAGTTCTGGTGGTCTAATTACCTTGTACGAAGCCTTAAAGCTTCCAGCACTTTAATACCACCACACTGGAGATCTTAATGCCACTACACTGAAGTTCCAACATATGAAATTTGGGGGTCCAAACCACATCCAAAACATATCATGTATTTAGTGAGACATCAGTCTTACAGTTTAATTCTTTAGACATGATTTCCTTTAGCCATTTAAACATTTTTAAAAGCTATGTTCAAGTTTTTATTTAAGAAGTTTAGCAGCTGGATTTCCATGGGAACAGTTTCTTTCAGCTTTTTTCTCCCAGTGTAGGAGTCATACTTCCATATTTGTTTGCATATTTCAAAACTCTATGTGGAAACCTGTGTACTGTAAATGATATAATGTGGCAACTGAGAAAATCAAATTATTCTTTTTTCAGTGTTTGTTGTAGTTTCTGTTATTGTCTATTATTGACTTTTTAAATTAAGTCTATAAAGTCCAAACCCTATGTCATATCACTGAAGTTTCTTCTTGTTGTTGTTAGGTGCTGTTGAATGGTGTCCAACTCATAGCGACCCTCATTGCGTTTTCAATGGCTGACTGTTTCGGGATTGCCTCGGGAGTGGATTGCTGCGTCCTTCTTCCATTTTTGCGGTGCTGGGAATCGAACTCAGTACCTCAGAGACTGCAGAGCCGTGCTCTATCAACTGAGCTAAATACCAGCCTGAAGTTTCTTCTTAGTTTTCTTAATAGTCAGCTAATAATTGGACAGAACTTAGATGCCTAGAACCAATGACTCTCCCATTACTTGCTGAGGTTTGTACGTATATTTTCAGCATTCATTTAATGCTCAGACAGGCAAATAGCCTTCACTATTTATCTGCTCCATATCTGCAAACCATAAGTTTGGCCAGAGATAAGTGCTTAAGTCTTCTCCATTTTTTTTTTCCTTAGCATATGCACAGCCCTGGGCATGTTTGCCGCCCTATGCATGCACTTGGGCTTCGAACCTCCAGGAAAATGTTACAGCGTTCCAAAGTCCCCTATCATCTCTTTTCACAGATTTTCCCTTTAAGTTCTCTGGTTAGTCTCTTGTTTGTTTCATTGTTTAACCCCCATGTCAGGCAGTTAAAATATTTAATAATCATCTCTAGTTGGTTTTGACAGATGATCTTCGGAAAAGGCTATTCTCACTAGGCAAACTCCTGGTCAGGTTAAATGAAAACACGCTTGCCAGCAATAAGCATTACACAGGTAAAATGATGACAATTCTCTGAGAATGGCTCCTTGGAGGAGTTCTACCTCCTGTGTACTCTTCCAATGGATGCCAGATTGCTGTTTCCACTGTGATTGTGGGCTGTTTTTAAGGTTACCATAGAACTGAGCAAGAGAGTATGGGCATACAAAAAGTTAAGATGGCACACAATTTCATAGTCTCACTGAGATTCAGTTGTAATTATAGATTCTAATGAGCCTTTTTAATTTCTAGAGTTCTGAAAAAGAATCTGATAGTTTTTGCCATTGCTCTCATTTTTATGAAGGGGAGAATATTTAGAGGTACCCACCATTTTTACTGATGGCATCTTTTTATTTCATTTGTTTTGTTTATGTTTTAATGTACAGCATCAAAGTGCATAAATTTCAGCTCACACAATTGTTGAAATCTACAACTGAATATTGAGAACAATAATTATCACAATAGCTAATATTTATTGAGTTCTTAGTATGTATCATGCATATCTGTGAATCTTTTATAACTAGTGGATCTCTCAAAACAGGAATTCAACAAGTATTCTCAGTCTCTCTTTTTATAAGTGACTGGGATTTGTCTCAGTTAGTAGAGTGTTGCTCTGCACTCTCTGAGGCCCTGGGTTTGATCCCTAGCACCACAAAAATGAGAGAAGGACATGGCAATCCACTCCTAAAGCAATCCCCAAACAATGAGCCATTGAAAACCCCATGAGGGTTGATCTGAGTAGGACTCAACTCAGCACCTAACAACAATAACAACAACAGCAACAACAACTTGTTATAAATATAGAAAGTTGAATCTTGGGGTATCTGTCCCTCACCATATAGTGGGTGGTAGGCAGGAATTGAACCCAAGAAAGCTTTTACTCTCAAGTGCAAGTTTTTATGCATGCCATTCTAAAAATTACATGTGACAGTGGGTAAAAATGTCAATAAATGTATCTGGCTTCCCTATATAAAATCATTTCATAAAAGAGTGATATAGCCACATGCTATGGAGTATGCCTTTAATCCCAGCTGCTCAGGAGTCTGAGGCAGGCAGATTGTGAGTTCGAGGCCAAAGGCAGCCTGTGCAACTTAGCAAGATCTTGTCTCAAAATAAAAAATAAAGGGGCATGAGGGGTGCAACTCAGTGTAGAGCACTTGCCTAGCAGGTGCAAGACGCTGGTTCAACTCCATCCTAGGAACTGATTTTTTTTAAATGTACTACAAAAGGAAAGGAAATATTTACTTTTGATTTAAATGTTGGTTTAGTCAGTACCCTTAGATATATCTATAACAGGAGATTTCTAGGACTGTATTTAAGCAAAAAATTGCCTCAGTAGAACAGACAGTTCAATGGGTTAGGGCATGCTTGGTTACTATGACAGCATATAGCACTGCTTTGTATATGAATTCATCAGTGTTTGGAAATAGCTTCAGAAAAAGGAAAATATAATTCATCATATATGTTGCTGATTGCTTGGTTTCAGATTTTTAATTTGATTCTTTTAAAACATGGTGAGGTACACTCTGTGCTTTCAGATATTGAAATAGAAGATGAGAAATTCTTGAAACACTATACTTACTATATGCTAGGCAATGTACTGTGTACTAGGCAATGTACTATGTACGTTATTTTCATTTACTTTCTTTATCCTCACAATAATTCTATGAGATAGATAGCAAAACTATTATTATCCCTATTTTATAGATTGGAAAGTTGGGACAGTAGAGATTAAGGAATTTAACCAAAATCAAATGGTAGAATGAGAATTGAACCCAAGGGAGTCTGGCTAGAAAGACTGAACTGCTCTCATTACAGTGACCCCTATAGGATGACTAGGCTACTTTTTTGGAGCCAAAATGTGCTGTATGTAAAAATGTCAGGCTATTCAACTTTAAAATCATAACCACAATTCAACAAAATTAGTTTTATACCAGTATACTTTATAGTCCTGTCTTGATAGAATAATGTACTTTACATTGATAGTAAGAAAACAGCAAAACTTCCAGTTATTTTGAGATTATTTTTTCAAAGGAAATGCATAAGAGAGAAACTAAGGCATGAAGAAGCTAGAGGACCTCCCCTAGGTCAACTGGAAATTCTACTTCTGGAGAAAAGCTAGGAATAGAACTAAGCCACATGGTTAATTTCTTCAGCACTTCTTCCCACACATTCCTGCCATAGTAACTCACTTCATAAACATAGCACTGCTACCACTGAGCCAACTTCTGCCAAACCTGATGCTTTCTCACTTCCCAGAAGAGTGGAGACCAAATGCATGACACTGATGAGATCAAATAAATGAAGTAGAAGTTTCCCAAACCAAAATAATGTATGATTTACTTTCAGTCAACCAGAATGCAAGAGATCACTGTTTTCCTGGTAGCCCTCTTTGCTTATGTAGAGATTTAGTGAAAATCATTCCACTTCTGTTAGGTCATTTGGCTTTAAATTTTCCTGACTGATACTTTATATACTTAAACATCCTGTCCTCCTTCTGTGGCCATTTTGGCCTCTCATTTAAACTATGAGATATTTCAAACTCATATGAAGTATCGATATCTTTTTGGCCTATTTTAAAGCCATTTTCAGAAGACTTCCATCATTAATTCTACAAAATTCTTATCTCATTTCCATCTGCATTCAGTCTTAGGTTGTGGATTAACCAGGCAGTAAATGGCATCTGATCCTGGCTGATCTTGGAAGCTAAGCAGGGTCGGCCTGGTTAGTCCCTGGATGGGAGACCCTCTGGGAATACCAGGTGCTGCAGGCTAGGGAGAAGGACCTGGCAATCCATTTTCTAAATAATCTGCTATTGAAAACCCTGTGAATAGCAAAGTAACACTGACACACTGCACCTGGCATGGCACAGTGTTGGGGAGTGTTTCCTTCCTAACAATAGTAAATGATATTTTTCAATGTTGATTTTGTAAGTGATTCTAATTATTTCATGTGTCTTCATAATCTTGTTTTGATTTCCTGATGCCTTGCTTGTGATTTCCTTAAATAGAATGTCCTTCTAATAATTCTTTATTCAGGAAATTATTATTTATCCTTAAATTTTAGCAAAGAAGTTACTTCTGAGCTCCACTTGGCCCAAATCCACAAGGTCTAATGAATAAGAAGAACCTAATTAATGCTTTAGGACTAATAAATTAATTAATTAAATCACTTTAAAAACTCATTAATTCAGAGTAATGGGATTGTAGGTAAGTCTGACCTTGAGAATGTCTGAAATATAGAATAGCTTATAAAGTAGTAACTGTCTTTAAGGAAATACATTCTATTACTTCTAAATACATCAAATATTATAAGATAAAACTAATGCTTAATTGCTCAGTAATATCTGGACAAATTAATTTCTAACATGTCACAATTCATATTCATGGCAGATAGAAGTAAAATCCTTAAATTTCTGAACATGTGGCTTTAAAAAAGCTATACTTTTTACTTGAATTCCACAACCATAATGACCGGTGAGAAAACAGCTATTTAAAGGTTTTATAGCCAGATGCTGTACCACATGCCTATAATCCCAGACACTAGTGAGGCTGAGGCAAGAGAATCATAAGTTTAAGGCCAGAGGCAGCCTGTGTACCTTAGTGAGACAATTTCTCAAAAATATAAAAAATAGGTCTGAAGGTGTAACTGAAGTGATAGAGCCCTTGCCTACTATGTGCAAGGCTCTAGGTTTAATCTCTAGTAGCACTAACTAAATAAATAAATGTAAATATTTTTATTCAAGAGGTGTTACTGATTTTTATAAAAAGAATCATATCTCAATAGAAAATTTCCATATAAAGAAATTTTGTTACAATTAGCATTATCCTGTCATGAGTTAATTTTCTTTTAGAGGGTGCTGGGATATTGCTACTCAGCGCACTGACAGAAGAATAAATATAAGACTGCATGGAAGAGATAATTCACCTCACCTAAATGAATATTTTAGCCTAGCATTTAGCTCAGTTGGCAGAGTGCCACTCTGCAGGCTCTGAGGTGCTGAGTTCAATTCCCAGCACTGCAAAAATGGGAGAAGGATGTGGCAATCCACTCCCAAGGCAATCCCAAAACAATTAGCTATTGAAAACCCTATGAGGGTTGCTATGAATCGGACACAACTTGACGATCCCTGACAGCAACAGGTGAATATTTTATTTTACAAATAGATGTTTCATCTTTTCACTAAACAATTTAGTAACTATATAATCTACTTTACGTATCTTTCCAGTCATGTGGTCATCAACACATGAAAATATAGATGATTTTATCACATTTGTTTAAATTATGTATTAAAAATAACCCATCGGAATGTCTCTGAGCATAGGTACAAAGGAAAAATATTTTAAATTACCTTTTAGAAAAGGGAGAAAAAGCTTAAATTTTACTTTTCCTTAGAAATAGCAGAAACTTAATATGCTTTTGAAATTATATAATATCAGACATCACCCAATCTGATTTTCTTAGTCCACTGAAGGCATTTAGCATTTTTTTATTATTCGTCTTGACTCCATATTTATTGCATCTTCATTGCATTTGTACTTTAACCTATAATTATAATTAGTTTTCATATCTTTACATGTGCCTACAAGCTACTGTAATTGACATATTTGAATAAGCCCAATAAATAAATAAAATGTGATTATTAATTCTCCTGCCTCTGTGGATCTTATTGCTTAAAATCACAATTGTTTTATTGCTAATATTAATAATAATTGCTTTCTTCCTCACTCCCCCAAAACAATAATAATATGAATGTTGTATCATAGTTTCCAAAATCTAGAAATATCGTGGAAATAAGTGAGCAGTTCAAATATAATCTGGATGAACATTTCCTCAAAGTCTAAAAGCTCATTGGAAATAAAGGTGAGTTATATGTTAATTTGCAAACAGTCTTTATCCCCCAGAATCTTTAACTATAAACCCAAATCCTTCTCTTTGTTTTCTGTTATGAAGATATGGATCTTATGTTTATACAAAAAGACTATGGCAATAGTATACTATATGTATAACTCATTACATGTTATTAAACTCTGCTCAGATCCCACTCTTTTCCATGAAATCTTTCCAGTTAAAACCTCATTAATCCACCAGATGCTATGGATGACGTCTGTAATCCCAGCAAATCAGGAGGTGAAAGCAGGAGGATCACAAGTTTGAGACCAGAGGCAGCTTGCCCAACTTTGCAAGAACCTGTCTCAACACAAAAAATAAAAAAGAGAACTGAAGATGCAGCAGCTCAGTAAGTACTTGCCTACCATGTGCAAGGCCCTGGGTTCAAGCCCAAGCACAACAAAAGAAAGAAAGAGAGAAAGATGGAAAGGAAAGGAAGAAAAACTCGTTAATCATTTATATAATGTTAGTAATAGTTTAGTCTACATATGCTTATAAAAGCATACTTACACTTCTGTAGGTTTTGTTAGAATTTAGGGTAAAAGCACAAGAAGTCTTTCATACCTTTAATAAATTTATTCTATTTATGTATTCATTAATCTTAATATAGAACCATAGCTTATTTTTAAATTATTAGAACAATTTTTAAAATAATTTATTTCATTTTTATTGTTCTTCCGATGCCTCACCTAGAAGGCAGAGATGGAACTTAATTTTTTGTATAATAATCAAGTAATTCTAACCCCCCTGGGAGAAGGCTAATGTGAGCTACTTATACTGAGACATTTATCTAACACAAGAGAAGAGTTTCCTAACCAGAGCAGCCTCACTTCTGCCATATCAACAATTCTGCCATCTGGTTGGAGGGGGCAGTGAGCATAGGAACAATGGAAATGGCAGGTGACAGGCATTGGTCATCATCAACTAAGGGGCTCTTCAATGCCTGCAGCTTGACAATAGCCTCTAAAGGGGAGAGAAGTGGTAATAACTGATTCTTTCCAGCATAGGTCAAAATTCTTTGCAGCTATCTTCAAAGCCATGAATGTGCACAATATTTCATATTGTTAGACCCATGTTCTGAACCACACACAAAAAAATCATATCACCCCTGTCTCCCAGTTCAAATGTTTCTATCATGTAGATATTAGTTTATACACTATATGCATAAAAATAATCTTTGTAAAGTTCCACAGAACATCAATGTATATTTTTCTCCATCTCTCTTAATTTCCTTTTTTTTCTTTTTCTTTTTTTTTTTTTTTTTTTTTGGCAGTACTGGGAACATTAAATATTGAATGACATAGGAGCAACTATTTTGTAAAGTTCCTTTCAAACTAAAACTCTACCTGGCAAAATTCTTGTTGTGTGCAAGGATGGAAATGCATCAAGCCATCTTCATACCTACCTGTTCTTGAGCAATTACCTTTCTTGGGAGGTACTGAAAAACATTCTTCAATAAATTCATGAATAAATCAAAAGAAAGAAGATAGGGATTCAGTCAGGAAAACAACATAGGAAAACCAAAGTAACAGCTTTGGAACTGCTGGAAACAGTGCAGAATGTGGAAAGAGAATGGAACTCTACAGAGGGGAAGATACAACTTAAAGATATTGTGATGCAACCAGGCTCCATTGTGCACACCTGTAATTCCAGTGACTCGGAGACTGAGGCAGGAGGATTGCAAGTTTGAGGCCAGAGGCAGGAAGACCCTGTCTCAAAAAAGTAGTAAATAGACTGAGGGTGCAGCCCAATGGTAGAGCACTTGCAAAATATGTGTGAGTTAGTGGGTGTTCAACTGCCAAATACCACACACAAAAAAGATGTTGTGATAGCAAACAGAGCTTGTGAAAAATTGGGCAATTATTGTACAACATAAAAAACTGCATTAAGAAGGTTTTGCCACTTGAAGCACTAGTTTGGCTTTGGAGAAGCTGTATTTGCATGAGCATAATGATTCCTGCAATGACCATTGATTTTGTTCCAGTTTAAAAGGACAATATTGGGATAAATGAAAAAGTCAAATAGAACATAAAAATCATCAATCAATCAATATTTTTGAAAAATATCAGAAGAAACAACTGAGTTAAAACTTTGCCTCTGAGGCAAATAAAAGCAACTCTTTCTCATTATTCTTCTTATTATTTGACTTATAGTAATGTGCCTGCATTTTCAAATTTTTTAATCATATAAAAGTGTTTTCAGGTCAGAACTGAATTTGACATACTCTTTCACAAAGAAACACTGTTACAATATTTTCTTAAGTAAACACAAAACCTAAACTAAATTTTAACATTAACTTTTAAAATGAACATTTTACCTCTATAATGAACCCAATAAATTGAAGTTTCTTGTTTTCTAATTTTTCTTAGTGATAATTATTGATTGTACTTAAAAATTCATATATCTGTATTAACTGCATAAAATATATTATTTGTAGTAATTTGGAGGTATCAAAGCTCTATCACATCTATGGTATTAGTTATCCTAATAACTGTGATGGAAGCAAAGTAAATATTAAATATTAGTTATTAATATTAAATATTAGTTATATTTTAGGGAAACAAGGTTCATAAAATTAAATTCATAATAAAATTGTGTTTTTCTTAGAACCAATTTAGCTCAGTTGGTAGAGTGCTGCTCTGCACTTTCTGAGGTCCTGGGATTGATCCTCAACACTGCAAAAATGAGAGAAAGATGTGGCAATCACTCCTGAAGCAACCCTAAAACCATCAGCCATTGAAAACCCTATGAATAGCAGAGGAGAACTGACATAGTGCTGGGGAGTGTTCGGTTCTGTTGTACACAGGGTCACTATGAGTCAGACACAACTTGACAGCACCTAACAACAACATAGTGCCCTTCTCACCACAATTATACTTTCTCTTGCATGTTGGGCTATAATATTTTTATCTTAGTTTGAAATCTCAAAATCCAGTCCCATTTTGCTACTCATGGTGTTTTGTTTATGTGATTGACATTTTTTTTGCTTCAAATGCCACTATGTATCCACCTACTATTAATATTGTAATTTCTTTGTTTTTATATACTTGTGGATAGGAAATGGCACACACACACACAAAAAAAAATTACAAGCTTATACTTTCATTTCTACTTTGACAAAAATGTATATGAATTTATATTTACTGTTGAGAGTTTTTCAACAAATTAGAATGCATGCTGTTCTTCTCAAGAGAAATGCAAACGCCCAAAGGACCCTCATGTGAAAATCAAGACAACAACAGGCAAACTTTAGCCACTTGGTTATTCCTTCAGTACTTCTGTGCTCTGTTTCAGAAGTCTTCCACACCTCTCATCCTATGCTAGGATACTTCAGGAGACTAATATTTAATTAATATTTGTTCTGCCTCCATCACAGTTATGGGAAGGATAACTAATATCATAGGTGTGATAATGCTTTAATTCATCCAAATTACCACAAACAATGTTTGAGACTCATCAGTTCTGCTTTTAAAGAGCTCTTAGACTTGCAATTTCTATTGAGATCATTTTGTCTTCTCAAACAGACTCATCCAGGAGTAAAGGAAGGAAAGAGACAGGAAGTGGTCTCCAGTAGTGAAAAGAAAAGGTGATGGTGTCAGCAGAAAGGAAAAGTAGTTCAACCCATCTCAGGCAAAATCAGTGAGAGTTTAGGATGTTCATAAAGGCATCCTAGCATCACACAGGCAGCAAAAGAGCGAGCACATAGTGACTCCAAGATGGATCCCAGAAGGACAATTTCATTCATCGAATGAGAACTTTAGGGAAGCAAAATATCTAGAAAATCTGTCCAGGAAACTCCCTCATACCTTCCAGCTCAGTAAACTAGTTTCTAGATACAAAGTATATATACATCCAAAATTTAGTACCATGAGGAGTGAGCTTGCCAAACTCATAAAGAATGGATGAATTAATGTTTTTTTTACTTTAATTGAATGTATTTAATGTAACTCTGGCAATAATTTCTTGCCTACTGTCTCAGATGTTTTCAAGAGTGCTGAACAAAGTGAAGTATGCCAACACAGCCATATTTTATGAAGCTGATTACTTGAAAGACAGTCATAAATAATAAATACAATTTGCAATGACAGAAATGTAATCTAGAAAACTTTGTTTATCTTCCTATTTGACAGTCATTTATCATGTAGTTTAAGAGTATCAGAACTACTAACTGATACCAAGCATAATGCCTGCCCTTAAGAAGGTGGCTAGTGAGGAACACAAAATCATAAATTAAGCACTGCCTTGTGACATACCATGAGAGAGGGCGACAATTAGTGCTAGTACAGCTGAACAAAACCTCTTTTATGGTAGGAACACAGACGTCATCTTACTGGAAGCGATATGAGCTGAATTTTGAAGAAGTAACTTAGTTGAGTCCCAAATTGGGTATGACAAACTAAAGTGGATGATCTTTAGGAAACTGCTTAGTAAGCACAACAAAAAGTCAACCATCATAGAGCTTAGAACTAGTGTAGTCTAAAACAAAAGGATGCGATTTTCCCTTGTTTTTATATCATAAACACTACTTAGCTACAAGCTTGAGGCTGGTGTATTTGCTCACAGAGCGGAGGAAGAATTCAAGCTCCTTTTAGCCTCCTCCTTCACCAATTTAGTGAGCAGCTTTAGTTCCCTTGTGCATAAGGTTGTTGTTCTTGTTGTTGTTAGGTGTCCGTGAGTCAAGTCTGACTTATAGCGACCCTATATACAGCAGATCAAAACACTTGCCGATTCTGTGCCAGGCAAACAATCTTATTTATGTTTAAGCCCATTGTTGCAGACACTGTGTCAATCCATCTGCTGGAGGGTTTTCCTCTTTTGTGTTGACCTGTCACTCTCCCAAACATGATGTCCTTCTCCAGAGATTGATCTCTCCTGACTGCATGTCCAAAATATGTAAGATGCAGTCTGGCCATTCTTGCTTCCAAGGAGCACTCTGGTTGCACTTCTTCTAGGAGAGATCTGTTGGTTCTTTTGGCAGTCCATGGTATATTCAATAGACGTCTTCAGCACCACAATTCAAAAGCATAAATTCTTTTTCTATCTCCCTTGTTCAATATCCGGCTTTCGAAACCATATGATGTGACTGAAAATACCATGGCATGAGTCAGACGCACCTTCTTCTTCAATGTGACATCTTTGCTTTTCAATACTCTAAAGAGGTCTTTTGCCACAGCTTTTCCTAGAGCAATGCGTCTTTTGATTTCTTGACTGCTGCTTCCACGGGTGTTGATTATAGAGCAAGCAAAGCAAAATCTTGGACAACCCCAATCTTTTCTCCATTTATTGTGAAGTTGCGTGCTGACCCAGTCATAAGGATATTTGTTTTGTTGATGTTTAGTCATAACCCATATTGAAGGCTATGATCTTTGATCTTCATCAGTAAATGTTTTAAATCCTCTTCACTTTCAGCAAGCAGAGTTGTGTCATCTGCATAACGCAGGTTGTTAATGAGTCTTCCTCCAATCTTGATGCCACGTTCTTCCTCATAAAGTCCAGCTTCTCGGATTATTTGCTCGGTGTATAAATTGAAGAGAGAGGGTGAAAGTATACAGCCCTGACGCACAACTTTCTCAACTTTAAACCAGGCAGTGTTTCCTTGTTCTATTCGAACAACTGCCTCCTGGTTCATGTACAGATTTCTCATGAGCACAATTAGGTGTTCTGGTATTCCCATTTTCCGAAGTGTTATCCATAATTTGTTATGATCCACACAATCAAATGCTTTTGCATAGTCAATAAAGCATAGATAGACACCTTTCTGATATGCTCTGCTTTCACTAATATCCACCTGACATCAGGATTGATGTCCCTGGTTCCCCGCCCTCTTCTGAATCCCACTTGATTTTCCGGTAATTCCCTGTCTATATACTGCTGCAGTCACTTCTGAATGATATTTAGTAGAATTTTGCTGGTGTGTGATATTAATGATATTGTCCGATAGTTTGCACATTCAGTTGGATCCCCGTTTTTGGGAATAGGCACAAATATGGATCTCTTCCAGTCAGTTGGCCAAGTAGCTGTTTTCCAAACCTGTTGGTACAAACATGTTAACACCTCCAGTGCTGCATCTGTTTGTTGAAACATCTCTATTGGCATCCCACCAATTCCTGGAGCCTTGTGTTTCACCAGTTCTTTCAACTCAGCTTCCACTTTGTCCTTCAACAACATTGGTTCCTCTTCATATGTAACCTCTTGGAATTGTTGGTCATCTACCAATTCTTTCTTGTATAATGACTCTGTGTATTCTTCCCATCTTCTTTTGATGTTTCCTGCATCATTTAATATTTTCCCTGTAGAATCTTTCACTACTGCCACTCGAGGCTTGAATTTTTTCTTCACTTCCTTAAGCTTGAGAAACACAGAGCATGTTCTTCCCTTTTGGTTTTCTGCCTCCAGCTC